>JAVDPJ010462223.1:0-22592 GCA_034780015.1 Urosalpinx cinerea
TAGTAGTAGTAGTAGTAGTAATAGTAGTAGTAGTAGTAGTAGTAGTAGTAGTAGTAGTAGTATTAGTAGTAGTAGTAATATTAGTTCTTATACCCCTTTTTCACCATGTGCGCCACTAAAAGATGAAGGAAGAGAAAACTACTTTTCTTGTCAGATCAGTATGTCTCGGGCATATTTACAACGCAGTAATAAGACTGGAATATTTTCAAAGTATGTAAAACATCATGGTATTTGTGACTATATGCGCCATTGTGACAATAACTACTTTAGTTTTACTTTTCCTAATAAGCAGATAGAAGGAAACTGGCAAGTTGCCGTTACACATCAAAACGAGACTCTTTTTCAGGCATCTTGTAACATTACAAAAATATTAACCAAAAAGAAACTCTCGCTCATTAATTTTAATCATTTTGTTAACAATTTTTCAGAAAATCTCAGAAACTGGACTCGAAGACGCCTCCAGCAGCCGAATTGTCAGTGAAATGATACCTCGACTTATTGAGGAAAAATACTTAATGCTTATTGTTTACTTGAGTTGTTTTATGTTACTTTATCAAGCATATAAGTCCGCGATGAAGATTTATAAGTTAGTATATATTAATAATAATAAGTTAGATATTGTTTAGATACCGAGATGATCGTTTATATACGCGATATCTACTGCTCGGAGGTTCCAACTGCCGCGGTTCGTGCTTGGATTAATCGTCGACGAGGTTTTCTAGAACTTCAAAAACGAATCACCAATTGTGAATCTTCATCCAACCCGAGTGTCAATACTCTTCTTTTCAGAGTCGTACCAGTAGAAAGCAAAGAAGAGTTTTTAATCACGATCCTCGGATTACCATATACCATTTATAAATTTGTTAGAGGGGATGAAGAAAATGAGGTTGAAAAATTTACAGTCGCTAGTAATAATGGGTATAAGACGGCGCCATCTTTTTACCGACAAGAGTATCCTTTCCTTAAAAAGGTTTTTTTCTCAAAAAAACTTGCTGTCGAGCATGCTAGAGAAAAACTTTTACAAGACAATATTGTTTACAAAGATATGAAAAAAACTGCTTTTGACGAGTTTAAGTATAACCATCGATTTGAAACCCCGTTCATCGATTTTGACATTGAATTTCTTTCTCAAGAAACTTTTCTTTGTAACAATGGGGCGGTTAAGAAGGAATATGTGTTTTGTGAAGACTCTGTTAAACGTTATATTCAATTTCTTCAAACGGGCGAGGTTACGTCTCGGATGAAAATGTCCGCATCGAGAAATTTTCGAATTGGTATTTTGGATATTGAGGCTGTGCATGGTATATGCCTCTCATCTAATAAAGAAGAAAAAGAAGAAGAAAAACAAAAAATTTGCGTTTTAGCCGATTTTGATTGGGGGAAAATAATGACTTCGCAAATTAGCCTCGTGGTGATAGATACTCAACCCGGTTACGAATTTTACAAAAGACCAAAAATCTACCTTTACGGTCTTTTAGATTATCTCAATCAGGACGATCCTTATTTTATGCAATTTTTGCGAAACAAAACAATTTACAACGAAATGTTTCCCATAGCCGATAAATATTCGCCCCTTCCAGATTATGAGTATCGCACGGATGGTGGTAGATATCAAAATGGGTTTACGTGTGAAGCCACAATGCTTCATTGCTTTTTCAAGGATCTCGACAATCTTTCCATAGATGTTATCTCGGGTTATAATCACGAAGCTTTCGACATGCCTCATTTGATTAAACGCGCCGGAGAACTATTCGACGAAGGCATTGTGAGTCGACTTCATAAATATAAAAATTTAATTGATATAGATAGAAAAAACAGATCCATAGAGAAGTTGATAGAGTATTTTAGTGAAAAAGATTTCGATTATGGAAATTTTGAGTTTGAAACCAATACCATTGTTGGTATCTATAGCGTGGACGTTTTGAAGCGTTTCTACCCTCGTATGAAACTTAAAGAAGCGGCAAAAAAAACTTTCCAACATGCTCGTAAACTTGATTTTGATTATAAGCAAATGACTCAAAAACTCTACGAGTCTGTCTATACTCGTACAGCATTGCTCGTTTACAATGCTTCAGACGCTCTCATCACGGCAGCTCTGCTTTTTCGCCCTGTTAATTTTCAAGCCGCTTTCGAAACCCCCGAAAGCGTGGCTCAAACTTTTATATTGCAGCATCATCATTGCATAATGAACAAAAAAATGGCTATGGTAGAATCCGCGATGTATAAACTCTATCGGGAACGCAACATCTTAACGGACGATAGTTATTTCGTGGATGGGATTGCAGAATACGTTATTCGAGAAGTAGTGGAATTTGTAGTAAATGGTAAAATTCCGCTTGTTACTTTCACGCGTGAACTTTGCGAACAAAACTGGCATCGCGTACCCGAAAATAAATTTGTCCTGAATCGAAATTCTTGGCAACGTTCTTTTCAAGAAACGTCATTGCAAAAAAGCCAATCTAAACTGGTAGAAGAAATTGCGTACGTATTGAAAAATTATAGCATGCGACAATATAAGAAAATTTTTACTCTAGTTCACTTGAAAACCTTTTTGACGGAACTACTGAAAAGATTTGATAAAAGGATTCTTTTCTCACCTCAAGTATTTGGTTCTGTAAGAAATTTAGCCAAAACCATCTATAATATTGTTGGTTCAAGATTCCGTGGATTAACTTATGTCAAACAACCAGGGGCTTACGTTCATCCTGTTGAACCTGGTTTTTATGAAAAGATTGCCTTTAACGTTTTAGATTTTCAATCCTTGTATCCTTCGGTAGCCCAAAGCAACAATATTGGGGAAGATTCCCGTATTTCTTACTCGGAGTTGACTCAACGTCGCGGTTCTTTCGTATTCTGGGAAGACGTGATACCGACTCGGACGAGCTATGAGATTCCTACATCAGATAGTTTTAAAATGAGTCAATGTCCTTTAGAGTCTCGATGTTATACGCTAGAAGATGTTGATCGCGCGATAGAGAGGGAAGGTGCTGAATTTGAATTTCACTTGACTCCTAAACACCACCTTTCGGTTCGTAGCTCCTTCTTTAAAACCCTTTCGGAGCAGCGAGCTTTCGTTAAACAGCAGAGTGAGCTATTAGAACGGGTAGCGGACCATTTAGTAAGCGGTACAAAATCGCCCCTATCTTTTGCCGAAGTAAGCGAGATGATAAATTCTTCTCATTTGGTAAACTTAACGCGTGGGATGGGTCTCGTAGAAGCTCTTATGAATAATGATAATAATCCCAATTTTTCCAAGCTCATTCGCGACTTGCGGCAATTGCAGGTTCTTTGTAAATCGAAATCCGACGCTTTAAAGTTAATCAATAATTCGCATTACGGCGTTACAACGCACCAATGTTGTTCTTCGGTGACTCGAAGTATCACCGGTTCTGGCAGAGAAGCCATTCTCGCCGTTGCGAGATATGCTTCTACGGTATACGCGCAAAAATGGAACCAAAAAAAGGATCCTTATGACGTTGTATACGGAGGGGACACCGATTCCATTTTTACCTGGATAGTACATGTTTCACATCCAAAAAAACTGTGGGAAAAATGGCTGAAAGAACATGAACTCTTTCGTAAAAACCTTGATGAAAGCCATTATGCGCGATTACGTGAAATGTTAGTCGTAAAATGCGGTATAGACGACGAAACAAAAGGTTTGATTATACAATATATTATTGGCGAACAACTCTGTGCCGAAATCAATTCCGATTACGTTAATAAACCGCCCAGTCAAAGAATATTCGTACCTCCGATGAAACTTACGCATGAGCGAGTGATGCGGCGTATGATGTTTACAAGTAAAAAGCGATACGCTGGGTTAGAATTTAATCCTTTTACGTGTCAGGAAAAATCGATAGTCAAAGGCTTGGATCTAAAAAGGAGCAATACAAATTATTTTTTGCGAGATTTGCAGTCTAGTTTCTTGAAATGCTTGCATGCTTCTTCGCAACCTTCTCTCGCTCCCGTTTTTGAGACTATGCGCGGTTTTGTTTGTACTTTCTTTAGCCAAAACGGCGGTAATCTGTCTGAAATCGCTTATCGACTCACTAGCAAACAAGTTCCCGAACTTTATAAAACGATTTTGAAGCGTAAAGAAATGGTCGGAACCTCCTCGAATGTCCATTTTTTCGCGTTGCCCATTAAACAGTCGAAAAAAGCTAAACGCATGACATACGAAACCCTTTCTAAACTCGAAGAATTTCAACGTCAAGGGAAAGATATAACCCGGTTGATTGATTTCGATAGAATATTTACAAAATTATTTAAGATAGTTTTCGAATGGGCAAAACAATTGTTAGGCTCTAAAGTAGTAAAAAATATTAAAAGGGACGTTTTAGCTGGGAAAAAGAGTCCTTCTATTTTGTTTACAAAATTTATTCCACCTCCGCCCATTTACCGCGTGTTGGTAAATCAACAACAAAGTAAGATTACTCTTCTTACTAACAATCCCATTGAAGAAGAAAAAACAGAGGGAGAAAGAGAAGAAGAAGAAGAAGAAGAAGAAGAAGGAGTCGTAGTAAAATGGTTAAAACCTAAAAAGGGAAAAACAGCTAGTAAGGATAATAGTAGTAAACGAAGTTTTTTGAAGAGAAAAAAAAAAATGCATGAGAAAGGAGGCAAAAAACGAAAAGTATGAATGATGCTAAATTTCCTTCACCGGTTAAATTTCCTCCGCCGGTTTTAACGCTAAAAGACTATTTTTGTAAGAACGATCGAATATTTAGTTATAAACCGTTGATTCTCACTTCAGATAATCTAGTACCACTCTTCACAAATTTGTTACCTAAGACAGTACCAACATATGCCGAGGTTGTTAGTAAACCGAAGAATCTTTCTTCTTCTGATCAACCAGAAGATGTAGAAATGGAAGAAACGATCAGCGAAGCTGCTACTACTACTACTACTACTACTACTACTACTACTACTACTACTACTACTACTACTACCACTGGAAACGATAAACAAGATTCTAAAGGAGGAGCACAAACTATGGAATCCTCCTCCTCTTAACTTTTTTTTTTTTATGGGTGTGTGTGTAAACTTCATGATGATAAAATATATTAAAACAGTTCCATTCAATTTTTTTCTTTCATAAGGATTTATGAAGAGCCCATCAGTCTTTGGCTTTTAAATTTTTTTTGTTTTTATTATGTTGCTCTTATTGGTTTTGTTCGCTACTTTTTTAACGAGTAGCATTAGCGATACACCGTCTTTTGTAAAATATTTAGTAGATAGATGTACGTTTTTATCTACCACGAAAAGAATTTCCTTCACATTAAAATGTACCTGTAATGTAAGCAATCCTGATCAAACGCGACTATATGTACACATTCTACCTGTCAATCATTCGCAAAAACCCATCGCGCAGGAATTATACAAGTCCCTACAGCACCCGAGTAAATTACAAAGGTATCGATATACGCAAAATATTCCGCTTGACTTTAAATGTGTAATTAGGCTCGTTTATGATTCTGAACATAATGATAATTTTACACTTTACAAGATAAATAAATTACTCGTAGTGGTTCCACCGCCAAGGGCGATCTATACGAATACTACTACTACAACTAGTACTAGTACTATTTCTACTACTACTATTGAGAATGTTTCAATGATCATACCATCTACGACAAAAAAATCGTGGATTCTGGATGTTCGATCTGCGATTCTTTATTACAAGAGCGAAGGAAGTAGTACTAATAGCAGTAAGAAACAGCTACTTTTAACTAATACTGCCTTTTTTTGTTTGTTACTTTTCTTATCTGACTTCTTTTTTTTTTAAATGAGCCGACCCTTCCCCCCCTCCTCCTCTCTCTTTCCCCCCCCCATCTCCTCCTTTTTTAAAGGAGGAGAGGGAGGAGTAGAAACTATGGAATACGCCTCTGTGTGTGTGCGCGCGCAAACTTCATGATGATAAAAAATATTAAAACAGTTCCATTCAATTTTTTTTCTTTTTTTTCTTTATTATTAAAAGGAGTTTTCAGTCTTTGACTTTAAAAAAAAAAAATTTGTTATTATGTTACTCTTATTGATTTTTTTCGCTACTTTTTTAGCGAGTAGCATTAGCGATGTACCACCACCTTTTGTAAAACAGTTAGTAAAAAATAAATGTATGTTTTTATCTACCACGAAAAGAATTTCCTTCACAGTAAAATGTAACTGTAGCGTAAGCAATCCTGATGAAACGCGAATATATATACACATTCTATCTGTCAATCATTCGCAAAAACCCGTTGAGCGGGAATTAAACATGTATACAGATGCCCCAATGAGACTGCAAAAGTATCTATATACGCAAAATACTCCTCTTAATTTTAAATGTGTAATTAAAGTTATTTATGACTTTGAACGCAATAATGATATTAGCATTTACGAGACAAATAAATTACTCGTAGTGGTTCCACCGCAAATGGCGATTTATATGAATACTACTCCTCCTCCTACTACTACTCCTACTACTACTACTCCTACTACTACTACTACTCCTACTACTACTACTACTACTATCATACCATCTAAGACAAAAAATTCGTGGATTCTGGATGTTCGATCTGCGGTTCTTTATAAAAAGAGCGAAGGAAGTAGTTCTAATAGCAGTAAGAAACGGCTACTTTTAACTAATACTGCCTTTTGTTTATTTGTCTTCTTTTTTTTTTTAAATGAGTCTTCTCTTCCTCTCCTCTAGGAAGGAAAGAAAAGAAAAAAAAAAGGGGGGGGAAAAAAGGGAAAACAAAATAAACTATATATAAAAAGAGAGGGAAGGGAAAAGGCGCATTTTTTTTCTTCCCCTCCCCCCTCCTTGATGATACGATTCAAAGATTCGGGTTATCAGTATTTGTTGAATTCATTTATTGTCTCTAAATCGTCGAAGCAACGATGGGTAAATCGGTTCTTCAATTGTGTTTATTTTTACGTTTTTGAATTGCTTTTTAACTTTCAAGTATACGAAACTCTGTTGTGTTTACATAATGAAACGAGTTTATTGCTATTGTTTCAATTTGACCCTCCTGAACTGCATTCGAAGAGAAGAAAGAGGTCCCCGCGGCTACGGAAGTATGCAATAGTTCGCCGATTCAAGGAGAGGTTTCATCGATATTGGAGAATTTATTACCGATGTTCCGATTTTTTACATTCTTGGTCTCTTAAACCCACCAAACTGAAATTAGTAAAAGCAGCTATTTTATACGGTCTTTGGGATCGTAAACTCGAGTTACTTGATAATTTTTACTTCGAAGCTGTTACGCGGTGGAAGCTGTTTGATGATTTAGCCAGAAAATACATCTTTTTGTGTAAATGTAAGAAAAAAAAGGATGGAAGAAGAAAGTAATAAAACCTTAACAAACGCGCAATTAGCGGCAGGTGTGAGTGTGACTTTTTGTCGAGAGCCGACTTTAGACGGAATTCCTACTACTGCTTCGGGCTACAAAAAATTTGCGTACACCGTAACAGACATTTCTCACTGTCAAACCGTCAAAGAGTTAGAGCGGCCTTTGCGCGAATTAAAAGAAAGTGTAAATAAACTCCCGAAATTATCTTCTTCTTTTCCTTCTTCTCATTCTGACTGCAATCTCCACTTAAATGAGTACCTAACAGAAACGGGTTGTGTCTATAGTCTCGAAACATTCGTACGATGCTTGAATCCAGGACGAATGGATCTAAGAGATAGAGTAAGAGCGTCTGCGAGAAATAACTATCGAGACTTACTGAACGAATTTGAAAAAAAATGGCTTTTTTATCCGTGCGAAGAAACGTTTTGTATCGGACGCGATTTGTTCAATCTCGCAAAAAATCCACCTATCGCTTTACCAGCATGGATTTTTGAAACTGACATAGTAGTGGAAGATTATTTTAATCAACTTTACGCTCTGATTAATAGTAAGTCGGTAGATGGTGATGGTAAAGAAGAACAATTTATAATCGAGAGTCAAGAGGGGTTAGAAGCCAATCTATTACACCGCGGAAGATCTAAAATGTGTTTGTACTGTCTCGTCTATAGCTTCTTACATTTTTCGAAAGTGAGTAACTATTTAAAGCTGTTAATGCCTTGGTTTCTTGAAAAAAATTTCAATGAAGAAGCCTTATCTCGTTTCTTTAAAAAATTTACGTTAATACAAGCGTACGAGTATGATTCGATAAGTGGAACAAATAGAACAGTATATATTCTTAATTTTGATAACGATTGCATTATCTACAAAGATTATGGCATCGACTTTCCCGGCGCAAGTGGTGGCTACCCTGGAACGTGATAATGTTTGGGATGATGGTACTTTAGCTACTGGAGAAGTTACGAAGGAGAACGTCACGAGGTTGATTTACAAAATATTATGTAAAAATGTCGTTTCTTCGACTCCGCTCGGAGAACTCAGGACCGAAGCTGTTTTCCGACAAATTCCTTTGGTAATTAACATGAATGCTATCGCGTTGTTGGAAAAAACTTTAGAAGAAACGCCCCTCGGTTGTTGTATCGACCTGTACATGGGCACCGACGAGGCTCATGTTCCTCCTAGTATTTCTTACTGCGTACAACTAATCGGTAAAACGGTTGCAACGCCTTGTCCACCACACGTTATTCCTCCGAGAACCAATGTTATTGATTATATGTTTTCCACCGCGTTCGATCCCAGTAAGTGTCTTAGAGTTGCCTCTATACCCGTCTCCAAAGAACTTATCGCCAAAATTAAAGAGTTAAAACACCGATATTTACACAATCGCGTTTATATCGAGGAGAATCAACGCAAAAGAGGTAATCTGCAAACTCTTGGATTCGTTTTAAATGAACTAGCGGCTCATGAGGCTCGAGAACTCTTTGCGATCAATTCTGCGCTCAGAGGGGGTCTATTACTTTACACAATTACCAGTTTTCAAGAGTGTTTTCCTCCAGCCTATCTCTTAAATCAACATGTTAGTGCTCCAAATCCTGGTAATCGAATGGAGATAATGAAACGCGTTTGCCGCGGAGTCGAAACGGGTTTCATGTGTTTAAACAAATACGATCCTCACAGGGTTTTAGCCTCGGTTTTGCAAATTTTTAATAATCATACCAATAATATATTTTGTGACGGAGGTATGATTGAAGACGATTCGGGAAACAAACATTCTCCGGCTTTCGTATATCAGCCGACCGTCGGAGTACAACCGGTGAAAGGAATCATGATCATGATGAAGGACACGTTCGATTTTTTGAGAGGAAAGAGTGGTGGATTTAGTTTTGGGGATTACGCCGCCTGTCCGATTAAAAGATTTTTTGGACTCGGAGAACCGAATACTCGTTACACTTCGCAAATGTTGTACGCGATACAAGGAGGTAATCTCCAGCAAAATCGCAACACCGGTCTAGAATTTTGGAATCAAAAAGGGGAAGAAATGCCTCAACCTATAGAAATAAAATCGGTGCCGATCTTTAGGGACGATGACGGTTCTGCCTTTGTAGTTAATATTATAGAGTCTAGTTCGATGGATTTGGCCAAAGCGCTAACGTCTTGCGCTATGTACGATATGTGTTTGACGCTAGGGATGCTTCCTTATGTTCCGGGAGAAGATATAGGCGCCGTGAATTTATTCGCGCCCGAGAACCGTTTTCTGACAAAATTTACTGAAATTCTGAATAACTGGCGAGGATGGGGTCCGGTTCGAGCCGTTTATAAAGGAGAACGGCCACAAATTTGTAGCGTTGTCGATCAAAAAGTGCTCGCCAAGACTTTGACTGTACTGGCGCAAACGGATCCCAAATTCCTATTGGATGTTGTTAAAAGGGAATTCTCTTCTCTCGGGTTTACGAAAGGAGAGACTGTTGCTAAACTCTTACAAGCTGAACGGAATGGTTATCAATCGCAACCGTTCGGACACTTTGTTCAAAAGAAGAGTTCTGTCGTTGAAGGAGAAGGTGGTGGCGATGATTGTTGTTTGGAATTCGTCCCCATTTTAACATGGTGTAATATAAATCATAATCCTGTAAGCGTTTGGTTGGGTAACGTTATCACTCTAACAAAAAATCGCATCGATCCTCTAAATCGTCCTAAAAATGGTAAATGTAACCTTTTCCTTTGGAAGGCTCTATTAAGCGCTATCGAGCGATATAAAAGAGTAACTGAAACTGAAGATTTACCAAGTTCTTCAAAATTTTCTTCGCCTATTTGGACTAGTAGCGGTAATAATGATGATGATGAAAAAAAAACCATTTATTACACGCAGCAATCGGAAATTGACGACTGTTACAACCACTTTGACTGGTTTCTAAATCTTGCCGCATTATATACCAAACTTCCGAATGAACAACTTTCCGCAATTTTAAAAGACGTAGTTGACAACGACGAGCAAAAAACTGCGCAACTGGATATGTTTTTAAGCCTGATAAACGATAATGAAGAAGACGGAGAAAACGCTGCAAGAGCCAGATTGTGGTTATGTTATTTCGCGGTCGTTCCGCCGTTTGAAAACGATCTTTTCTTATGGATGTGCGATCAGAATCTTTTACTCGGCGTCGGTTGTTATTTGTTAAGAACCGAATGCTTGCAGACGCAGGATATTATCATAGCCCGTCCACGCGGACTCAGATTGTTTGTCAATCCACCGGCCTCGAAAGAATGTAAAGATGGAATCGGTGGAGCGACTAGCGATGAATATCATACGGAAAGCTCGCTCTTAGTAGCTTATTCGAGCAACACGATTAAACATCCCGGCGTGACGCTTCCGTCTGCCTACAAAACTTCAGATACTTTTTATCGGTCGGGAAGTCGGGTTTATTGCCCGTTCGATGCTACGAATCATATTCCTTTTCATTTTCCAAAGTACAGTCCGTGGCCGCCGGTTGATCAAAATCGCGACAACCGATACTTCGTAATGATTTTAGCACCGCCTTTACTCGATCAAAACTTGGCTCATAGCGGTTTTAACCCCTTTGGTCGAGAATTAACTACGGGTGGATTTTACACCGTCGAGGAGTTTTATGATCCTACGTTTACTAGATCGGAATACACCTTCGGTGGAGGTGCGACGAACAATCCTTTTGGTTTATATGCCGGAGCTAACCATTTTATTTATTTACAAGCGCTTACAGGAGGAACAAGCGATTTTATTACGCAGCGACCCTCTTCCTCTTTTTCGACTTCCTCGGAAGTGTTTGAACAATTTCCTCTCTCTTATTATTTGCGATCCAAAAAGATGAAAAAGAGAGATTTCGATCAAAGCTTCGTTTCTGCTAAAACCCACGGCGATTTTTCGCAGGTTGCGGGAAATCAAAACACTAGTGGTAACAGTTTTGACCCAATATCGGACAGATTAACGGAACTCTATGGAACTCTGGGATCGAATCGCCATCGATTCGTAGTAGGCTCTGATCGTGATAATACAACTTCAGCCGCGGTTTTCCCACTCATGTTTTCTAGAAGCGATCTCTTAAACCTCTCCCAGCCTTCGCGAACATTTGCGAAAACTTGGATGGGTACCTACGCTACTTCGAAAGAAATATACGACGAGTATCAATATCAATGCGCAGAAAATCTGCGCAAAACCGGAGGACAATATGCTCCTTTTTTCCGTTCTTCCGATTCTGGATATCGCGAAATCAGACTCGATGTTCCGGGAGGTTTTCATTTCGTCAATCCGGGAGGCGCTCTGGTTGAAGAAATGGACTCTAGATTATTTACTCACGAATTTCACGGCCGGCAATAATATTTAAACGTATTGGATTTTTTTGAGAGTTTTTTTTTTTAAGTTATACAACTCCCTCCTCTCCACCCCCCAAAAAAAAAACCCCAAAAACCTATTATATAAAAAACCAAACCCCCGATGATGATGATGAACAACAGCGCGTTACCGAGTACAAGTATGTTCGGAATGCATAACTATCTATTACAAGAATCTGACCCTTTAGCGAGATTCGATAGACGACTTTGGGTCGATGTCGATTACTGTCAAGGGCAAAAAAAAGCGCATGAAGCGACTCCTGAAAACGTCTTATATACTTCAGACTCTTTACCGACCAAACTGACGGATTTTTTTTTAAAAAAACACGTTTTAGTTGATAAGATTCGCTATAATTACAATGATGATACATTAACGATACAAGGTTTACATTCCAATAATCGTGGGCTCGTGATCCGAGTGAGAAATACTGGTCCTTGCTCTTTTTATATCGGAGATTATATCTATTTAGGTCCGCCAATGCAACACATAGATATCCTCAATGGAATCGAGCTCAATAATAAACTCTATTTTATACCCACTTTCCTTACCGAACAAGCTTTAAAACAAATCTTATGCGGAGATAGCTATCGTTTTTTTGCCGGAGGAGGAGGGCAGCACGTAAGAGACTCAAACGACTTGGGTCATTACATGAACTGGATCGTTGGTGGTCAAGGGGAAAACTGGGATCGCTCCTTAGACGGATTTGTTCCTACCGAAGCGAGTATCATTAATAAATTTAAAGAATTAACTTCAATGTTCAAACGTAAAACTGATTATTTACGTGGCAAAAACCAACCGATAGAAGCCCGCCACATTCAAACTTATTTGTATCAAAAAGAGTTTGAAGATATTTCCAATAGACTTTCCTTACTACTTGCTCAAGCGGCTTCTGATTCTTTTTCTTTTTCAGAACAGCAGCAAGAGACGACGAGACCTCAAAATGTGCCTCTCTTTTGGCAAATTCCCGTACTACAGACGCTATTTGGAAACTATCCTAAACCGCTAGGCAAAGTAGTGTATTCTTATGGATCTAGTAACTACTATTATTCTTCGCAAATTACTAGCATTCCGCCCGGTCAAGAAATGGGAATATCGCTCCTATGGAATTAATATTGTTATTATTATTATTATTATTATTATTTCATTATTATTATTGTTTATTTTTTATTTTTTTATATTATTTAATGATATCTCTATATATGTGTATAATTGGCCTCTGTGTGTGTGTAGTGTTTTTCATGCGGGTTGCCTAAAAAAAAAAAAAGAGGGAGAAGAAAGGACCGTTTTTTTTCCCCCCCCCCCTCCAAGAGTGACAGAGTCTCGGTCTATGCAGAGCACATATGATGGCGGAGGAGAAATTCACCCCTGGTTACTTCGATGAATTAGAAGACTTTAATAAACTGAATATAGTGATAAAAGAGTACGAAATGAAAATGTCTTATCTTGGAAAGGGAAGCTATGGAATAGTTGGTCTGTTGGATTCCATGGTGGTGTGTAGAATAGCGAAATTACCACACAAAAGGAACAATGAAAACAATCTAGCAACTCTGATTGTGTTGAAAAAAGTACTTTGCGATGATTCTGATTTGGCCATTTTGAACCACGTTCTTCCTCCGTACTGTGGACTTTACAATTTGAAGCACGAAGTTTCTATAGAATTAATGCCCTTTATGAATGAGGGAACGTTAGAAAACATCCCTGAACCGAAAAACCTTGAAGAAAAGCGAGAGCTCTGGAATCAACTGATTCTCGATGGGTACCAAGCCTTGGACTTTCTTTTCGAGAAGTTCTACGTCGCTCACTGTGATATTAGTGAAAACAATATCTACATTCGAAGGGACGCTTCAAACAATCCGAGGCTCTTGATTGGGGATTTCGACTGCGTAAGAAAACCACGCACCGTCAGTTTAAATCCTATCGGTGCAGATCGAACAGGCACAGTGCCGATCCTCGCCTTCATGTCTGCCGCTCACGGCCACTGTATGCTCCTCAGTAGAAGTAGCGACTACTTCCTTCTTCTGTGTAGCATCTCATGCGCGCTCTGGAAGTGTAACTTCTTACAACAAGTGATACCTCGTTCGTACGTCAGAACCCTGGGGATACAACATATCAAAGACTTTACTTGCGGCGAGCAAACGCGGAGACATACGTTTCCTTGCAAGTATTCAACAGATCTCTTGACCGCGTGGGTAGAAGACTACGATGACGTTGAGGCGGTCGTTGTCAAACTGCTTCAGTACTACGGGGGTAACGAGGCCACGGAGCGCGAAAATCCTATCTTCCGTCGTACCGCACAAGCCCTGATCGAAGGAAGAGCCTACCAAGTACCGCAAGAGGTACAGACAAAATACCCTGGTTCGACACACTACTACGTCTACTTACAAGCCAGCGCGGAACCTCCAACTTTTCAAAAACACTTGGTATATTTGACGGCCAAAGAACATCAGTGGCGGTTGGTAAAGAAAAGTGAAGATTGGCCCAAGAGTTTCTACTAGAAAAATAAAAGAAAGTAAGTTTTATATTTAAACGTGTAAAAGATTAATAAAAAAAAAATAGATTAAGATCTTCTCTTTCTTTTGTGTGTGTGTGTGTTTGTGTGTTTTTTTGTTTTGATTATGGCCACGGATTATCCGCTGCAATGGTTGCAAGAAGTTCAAGACTTGGAAAAGGCACTCCATTCGTCTTCTCCTTTACAGAAGAAGAAGAAAGAAGGATTGTCAAAAGATGAAGCGGTTAATCGGTTTATAGAGTTTAAATTTTTAGAAGATGAAATTTTACCAATCGGAGTTTTTCATAATCGAGAGACTCTGATTACTCTTTTGAAATCAGTTATAAAATCGCTAAAAGTAGATGTCGTGCAAGGTCTGCAAGAAGTAGACGAACAAGAAGAAGAAGAAGAAGAAGAAGAAGAAGAAGGAGGAGAAGAAGAAGAAAAAAGAGAAGAAAGGAGGTCTTCTATCGAAAACAGCGCGCGTTTTTTCGTTCTTTCTCCGACTTCGAGATTTATGGCGCAGTATTGTATGTTTTATAATTTACCACATCCGAACATGATGTGGAGCGGATTTAATGACATATTTTTGGAAAGCTGTCGCGATATAAAAGTAGTAGACTTTTTTCGCGCTTTATGGAAAGAGCGATCGAGTTCGCCTCGTCCTTCTTATAAAGATAGTTTGCGTACAATTATTAGAAACTTTTTACAAGAGATCGGAGGAGCAGAAGATTTTCGAGAACCCTCTTTGTTAAAAGATATTTTAGTCGAAATGATGTCTCAAAACAACCCTTTTTATAATATGGAAGAAGAACGCTTTCAATCGGAATGGATGTTAAATGACCTCGGAGATCAGTTTTATCATTTTATCTTTTACGGGCTCTTATGGGGAGCTGTGCCGATTATTGAGGAGGCAGCAAAGAGCAATTTTTTTGCTCGTAAATATACCATTCCGCATCCTCAAAATATTTTAGTCATTTATTATCAACAAAAGGAATCGGAACCAGGGAATTTATATTTTTACAAATTATCATCGAAGGAGGAACTCGTACAACACAAGATGGTTAAAATTACCAATCCGCGAGTTAAACCCCAGTTGTACTTAAACAAAGAAAATTCCGTTCGCACGTGTTTGACATTCATTGGTCCTTTCGAAAGATTGTATGTCGATGAATACATGTTTGCAGAACTTCGTCAAAAACAGTGCTGGGCATTTGATAAGGCTCTTACGCCATATGTTATTGTAGATGACCGCAAAGATGTGAATACCAATGAAAGCAAAAAACGTAAAAAGAGTCAGTTCGCTAACTCTAGTGAAGAAGAAGAAGAAGAAGAAGAAGAAGAGACAGAGAAGGAAAGGGATCGCAAAAAGAGAAAAAAAAGTCCATATCGAGATAAGACTACTACTCCGACAATGAGCAGCAACAACTATGATGATGATGATGATGATAGTAATAGTATTAGTAGCGGCAGCGATAATAACAATAATGATGATGATGATGATGTTGGCGATGATGATGATGATGATGATGATGATGATAGTGAGGAAGATATTGGTAACAATAAACCCGGAGCAATTATTCCTAAAGTAGCTAAAGTACCAGCATCTAGATTTGTTGCTACTGCTGTTACTGCTGACAGCATTGATGATGATGATGATAATACAGAAAAAGTAACGATGGTGAATGATGATGGCGTTAAACAAAGTATAAACGATCTCCGCGATTGGAGTAAACGGCGGGGGGGGGAAAATCAAAATCGCCAGAAAAAATGGTCTAAAGTTTTAAAGAAACTTGGAGAAAGAAAAAAATCTTCCTTTTTCATGAAGGAGGGTAGTTATCGGGGATGGGACGAAGCTACTCACGACGCTGCAAAAAAACATGCTCAAAATGCGTTTAAACCAGTTTTAGCAACAACAATAGGAGGAGTAGGCGCGGGACAAGTAAATGTTAAGAGATACCGGGAATTAAAAACCCGGTTCGATAATCAAAAGAATATGATAAAAATGTTACAGGATCAAAACCGTTTATCTAAAAAGCAAGGACAAAGGCTCCAAAACCGATTAGCTAGAACGCGAGAAAGGTTAGTGCAAGAGAGTGGTCGTATCGTTAAGAAGGAAATGATCACGCGGGGTGTTGCAGAGTTTACAGACGTAGAACTAAACGAACTCGGAATGAATTTACTTCGTTTAGAACATAAAGAATTACACGACCGAGCGCTGGAAGCCGCTAATTACCTTTTTGATCGTAAAGCCGAACTCGAGCGTCTTCGTCAGTCTATTCGAACATTATGGGCTATTCCTGGTGAACAATTGCCCTTTGATCAGTATTCAAAAATCTCAAGTAAAATAGATGAGATGCGACAACATCTCTCTTTAAATTACATCAACAAATTTGGAGAGTTGGTAAATCGTTACGAAAATCATTTAATCAATCATTTGCAAGGGGATGTTGCTAATAACTTGAATAGAATTAGAGTACAGATCGAAAATACATTAGCCAAAATTCAGCGCGCGACTACTCGAAATATTTGTAATCTAAATTCTGAAGAAAGTGGTTTTATTACTAAACGTACACGATTAGAGGAAATGCTCAGAGATATTGAAGCCGACACGATGATGGAAGTTGATGAAGAAGAAGAAGAAGAAGAAGAAAAAGAAGAAGATAATGACAACAATCTCTTCGAAGGAAACGAAGAAGAAGAATCGTCTTTACAAGAAGAGAATAACTGCCCAGAAGACTTTTTCGGAGAAGACGATGAAGACGATTTGTTACGCTCTAAAGTTCCTTCGAGTCTCTTTCCCGCAAGAAAAAAAAAGTATGAACAAAAGCTGAAAAGTAGTAATAACAACAATAGTAAAAAAATTGACGCAGTTTTAAAAAGTACTAAAGCTGATATTAATCAGTTGCGTCGTGAAGAACGGTCACAATTTAAAAAATTACAGAAAGAATCGCGAAAAAAACTTCAAGGCGCTCTAAGAGAAACTCATCATCAAGCATTGTTGAGTACTTTAAAAGCTGAAGTAAAGCATTTAACGGACACTAACACGATTTTGGGCGAAAAGTATCATCAGATTTGTGTAAAAGTTGATGAATATATTACTAAACATTGCGATGCTAACGCGAAAAACTTATCCTTGAAAACTCAAAATAGTTGGTTACAAAACGCCGTGAAAGAACTCGACAAGTTTTGTGATCTTAAAAACTCTGCTGTGGAACGCTACCTGGCCCAAGTCTATGCTAATTGGCAAAAGACTAAGAAAGAAATCCTTCAAATCGAAGAAAGGTTAGATAGAGCCATTTTAGAAGCCGACCAAAAATACCAAAATAAACTAATCGACCATAATTTTCCTCGCAGAAACGATGCTTTAGGGATGTTGTTGTACAAGCGATTAAGACGGGGCCTCAATATTTCTCCGAGAGAACAAACAACATATATTCAACCGAGAGAATACGAGGCGTATTACGGTCATTACGCGGAAGAAGACGAAAGAGAACAAAAAGACATAATCGCTTTGGAAAAACGAATCGAGTCTTACGAACACGAATTAGATGCCAAGACTTTGACTCTGGAAATGGATCCGCCAACCGTTACCACGGACCACGGAACTCAGGCCGATATTCTTTCGCACCAAGAACTGGAACACCAGTATTTATCGAACGTATTGCACAAAAATATTAATAAATGGCGAGAAGAGTTAGAAGAAGATTCGAGGATAGAATCCACGGGGTTAGCAAAACACTGTCAAGACCTTAAAACCGCGATTAGTGAAGAGATGCGGGGGAAACTTGAGGATTTTAAACATAAAACAAAAGAGGATTACAATAAACTCGAAAAAAATAAAAAGAAACAACATTTAAATCATCTAGAAGGGCTACTCGTTCAAGCGTACGAACAAATTGATAACGTGCAGGATGCTCAAGTCGCGAGTGAGCGGGATAAAATTCGAATGAAAAGAGACTTTTTACAATATCTTAAAGAAGTGATAAAAAAAAATAAAGAACGTTATACGCTTGCGCTCGCAGAACAAGCTCATACGAGGCGGGAACAAGAACGGTTTTGGGTAAAAGAAATTGAAGAAGTCAAGAGAAAGAATCAAGCTGTGACGCAGCAGCTTCCTGCGGAACCGCTTTATCCTAAAGTGTTTGAAGACTCTTCCAAACATAAAGCCATCAGTGTTAATAGAGAGGGCAAGGTCGTGGAAACTAAATATTGTAAGTTGATGCCACAAATCATTCGGTGTCCTGAAGGTACGGTATTTCGGCAAGGGGTTTTTACCGGTACGGTGACTGTAGCCCAGTCTCTGATAATCGAATCGAGACTGTTGCGTGATTATAGAAAATTTGAAGAAAACGTCTTTTTTAAAACGAACGGACGAATCAACAAAGTTGCAATTTTTACTCAATTTATCGTTCCTTTTATCGACGTTTTAGAAATTAAGACTCTGAACAAACCTCCGTTTACAGAACCGATTACAAAATGTGCGTTTTATACTCAAACACGGTTTTTCATTGACTTAGCAAGTATTTTTCACTGGGATTACAATACAAAGATATCACGAGAGCTACTTAGCGAAATAGCTGAGGCTACTTGGTGGCCTAAAGAAGAAAAAGAGGAAGGAAGAGAAAAGAAAAAACTAGTAAAAGAACCCGAATTGGCTCAAAAAGCTATTTTGTTACATAAACGCAAACCTGATATGATTACTGAACAGGAATTCACAGATGATGCTGATTATTAAAAATAAAATAAAACTCCCTCCCCAAAGTGTGTGTATGTGTGTGTATGTGTTTTTTTTTTTTTTTATGGGGAGGGATTTGATTTATTGTTGTTAAAAGTTTTTTTAAAAAAGGAAAAAATATGGAACCATTTACTGTTCGAACATCTTCCCAGCAAGCGTGGTTTTCTAATCTGATGGCACTCGAAAAAGTACGATATTGTGCCCGAATAGTGCAAGGATTTAAACACTATTATGATGATTCGATAGCAGTAGATACCCCTCTTTGGAAGTTTATTGATAAAAACATCAAAACGTGGATAACTTGCGTACGAGACAATTTACGAGTCTTAGAATATCAAGAAAAATGGTTTTATGCTAACGAACCAGACTTTAATTACTTTACAGGATTATACTACATATTATTAAAAGCGAATCTTCAGATGCACCGAGAAGTTTTGCAAAAGAAAGAAGAAGAACAACAACAAATAGATGAAATACTGACTCGTCAAATGAATCAGTGGTTGAAGCAAGACTATTTTACTGAATCGGAGAATCGAGAAGAATTACAATCTCTATTAGATAATCAAATAATACCTTATATTAATCAAATTGTTACTCATAAACCCCGTCCCTTTCATGTAAAAAAAAGGAAAGAAGGAGGAAATAATAATCCAGTTGATGATGATGATGATGATGATGATGGTGATGATGACAACAACGATGAAAAGCAAATATTAGAAGAAAAATCTACGCCGGTAGCCTTACCGGATGGTCGTTTCAGAGACCCTAAATGTTTGTATTGCTTAATGGATGGTGCGAGTTTTGGTACCGGAACAAATTCAGAAAGTGTTTTCTTTGAATGTTGTCATCAAGGTCGTAGTTCGATTCAAGATGTTGAATTTCCACATCTCTTATACGTTATACAAAAGTTAGATTTACTTTTGATGAAATAAGGAAAACAAATTTTTTTCCCTCCTTCCCCCCCCCCAAAAAAAAACCAAAGTATAAAATGCATTAAACAATATATTTAACACAGTAGTGTCATCATCATAAGTTTTGTTTGGTTTTCTTTTGGTTATTTTTTTTCAGATGGCTTATACTGCTGCTGCTGCTGCTGCTGCTGCTCCCACTACTTGGTTTCACGTTCTTACTCTCAGATACGACGACGAAGAAAGTAAAAACATCGACTATAATCTGGATGAAGATGATATTCTGTCCGTCTCTGCAAACTGTGAAGAAAGTGAAAAATATTTTAATGTGACATTATTGTCCTTTAGAATTAGGGGCGACCAACGGAAGGATTTTATCATCGAGACTATAAAAAAAGACAAAACGATCCTCGAGGCGAGAGTGCTGAATGAAGACGATTTACCCTTCTTCGAACAAGAATTACCTTCTTCCAAAGAGAAAATTGTTCTTCAAGCGCGTTGGATTTATATCATTCATCCGAGTAGCAGCGAATGTTTTTTAAACCGAGTCTTTGCCTACAAAGGACCGGTGAAAGATCCTGATCGGGATTTTGATCTGGACGAGGAGTACATCCCCGACTTTGATGAAATTCCTCTCCGTCTGGACTTTCCTCCTAATTTCGATGTATATCTGCAAATATGGCAAATGTAAAAAATAACAAGAGGTGCTTTTCCGAGACTTGATCGAAAAGAATGGTGTAATGTGTATTGGACATTCATTCAGAATCCTCGTGATAAAGACTACACCGTTATTTCCACCAGTGAAAAGCTTTTAATCCTGATAAAACGACTCCAAAACGATGATGTGGATATTCTGTGAAATTATAACAGTGTTTGGTTGGGACAAAATGTTTTTTCATCTTTTAAGACAAAAGTTTTAGTGGATGTTACAGATTTATAATGTCAGAATTGCAGAACATTTATTTTGTGTGTGTGTATGTGTGTGTGTGTGGGTTTTTTCCAGTTTCATTTAGTCCTGTGTTTTTGGGAAAAAATATGAGGGGAAGGGGAAAAAAAAACGGGGAGGGAACAAAACATGATGAAATCGATACATACATACATATATACTTTTTTTTTCCTTCCTCCCCCCTAACAAAAAAAAGTATAAAATGCATTACAGCCCCACTCACACACACACTTGATTTTTGAAAACAAACAGTGTGGCGCGGAACCGCTTTATCCTAAAGTGTTTTCTTTTCCTCCAGATGGCTACCGCTGCTACTGCCGCTACCGCTGATTTCGATTGGTTCCACGTTCTTACTCTCAAATACACATACAACGAGGAGGAGGAGAACTATAATCTGGATGAAGATGATATTCTCTCCGTCTCTGTAGAATGTGAAGATGAAGAAAATGAAGAAAATGAAAAGTGCTTTTGCGTGACATTATTGTCGTTCGAACTTAAGGGTGATGGACGACAACTGCGCAAGGATTCTATCATCGGGACTATAAAAAAGGATAAAGCGATCCGCGAGGCGAGAGTGCTGGAAGAAGATTTACCCTTCTTCGAACAACAAGAATTACCTTCTGCCAAAGAGAAAATCGTTCTTCAGGCGCGGTGGATATATATAATCCATCCGAGTGCGAAGGAGGAACTTTCTCTGAACCAAGTCTTTGCCTACAAAGGACCGGTTATTGATCTGGATATTGATGAGCCGGACGAGTCGGACATGTACTACTACCGTCCTGAGTTCGATGAAATTCCTCTCAAACTGGACTTTTCTCCTCCTGATATTTTTGACGTATATATACAAGAGTGCGTATATAATGATGATAAAACTCCAAAAAACATATATCTGAAAGCGTGGTGCGAAGGAACAAATAGAGACCCTATAAAATGGAAGCGACCCGTTCTTACTCCCAAATGACGAGGAGGAGGAGTACGACGAGGACTATAATCTGGATGCAGATGTTCTGTCCATCTCTGTAAAAATGTAAAGAAAGTGAAAAAGTACTTTTGCGTGACAGTTCTTCAGGCGCGTTGGAGGTGGTGTGTTTTTTTGGGCATGTTACAAAAGTTATGTGCTTTCGCGTTACTATCCGCGAGACGAGAGTGCTGGAAGAACAAGGGGCAATAGAGTATTGGGACATTTATTCAGAACTGTGATTTTTTTATAAAAGTTATCCCTGTGGGTATTTTGGAGGCATCTTCGGACATTAAAACGGCGTTTGGCTGGAAGAGAGTGCTCAGGATGAATCCGTAAGACAAAGTTTTGCTTATGATAAACTGTTTAATACCCTTTTCGATGATGTAATGTACAATGTAGTCGTGCCTTTAAAACATATTCATCAAATAATGTGGAGTAGAAGAGTGCAAACAATGCATATTTATACTGTACATATATATAGTAACTTTTTTGGAGTTTGTGTGGGTGAGAGAGAGAGTTTTTTTTACCAGCACATATTGAAAAGTAACCCAGTGTTTGGGTGTGATTGTGGTTTATTTTTTTTTTACCACTGTATTGTGCTTTGATAAATATTATTAAAAATTACTGTTGACTAAGTAACTTTTTGAGTATGTTTGTAAAATTCTCTAATTGAGAATGTTTTTTTGTCTAAGTAACTCTTTGACTGTGAATTATGTATTTTTTGTTTTTGTTTGCAGGACTTTGTGAGATATGCGTGTTTCAGATATGTTATGTTATGATGATCTTTCGTTTTGATTAAAATGAAAAAATGAAAACTGTTTTATGCAAAGTGTCTTGTCAGTATGCGTGCGGAGAAAAGT
>JAVDPJ010462224.1:0-14820 GCA_034780015.1 Urosalpinx cinerea
GTCTGCACATAAGTTGACCTGGGAGACTGTAAAAATCCCCACACTTATTTCACCAGGCGCTGCCAGGATTTGAACCCACGACTTCAGGGCCATCTGGATTATAAGTCCGTCGCCTTAACCACTCGGCCCTGCGAATACTACTTGTTTCCTCGGTATTATCGCGATTGCTGCTCGAGGACCGGTGTTTTTTTTGTGCTGTTGAGCCACTGAATCTGTGACATTTTGTCTTTGGGCTTTGATATTGTAGATAAGACAGCACATGTGCGTTGGATACTTTTGTTCCAGCAAGGGAAATAACCCGGCTATGCAGACAAGTCGTCTGCTAGATCGCTCCAGTCCTGCTTGACGTTTACAAGCCGATTTCTTTTACGGACATAAAACGTGCGTCACCATGATGCATAGACGGAAAAAATTGTGCGACAAAACTTGATAAAATTTAAAATTATACGTCATTTACGCACATATGTACGTAATCAGGAACACGTCTTCTTTCATATATATGGTATCTTCTTGAGTTGTTCAGACTTGTATAACTACTTGCATTCTACATGAGCGATATTCTTCACTTGGGGGGGATTCCCCATCGTCTGCCGAATCACTTGGTGGGTGTGGACGTAAAATCCTAACTAACCAACCAGCCAATCATCTTCATACATGTTTGTGTGGCATGTTTTATTTTTATTTTATCCTGCCGTAAACTTAGGTAGCCATATACCCAGGGTGGTGTTACTGTTTTTGCTGGCATACACTGACACAGTTCTGTATCAGGTACATTCACTGATGTTTCACTGGTGTTTTAGCAACCCATCAAACGCGGACATGGATTACGGGATCTTTAACGTGTGTAGTTGATCTTCTGCATGCGTCTACACACGAAGGGAAATAAGCCACTAGCAGGTCTGCACATAAGTTGACCTTGGAGACTGTAAAAATCCCCACACTTATCACCAGGCGCTGCCAGGATTCAAACCCACGACTTCTGGACCATCAGGACTAGAAGTTCGCCCGCCTTATCCACTTGGCCATCGTGCCCGTCTTAACCCTTCTCCCTGTCCTGTGAAAATAATGGCTGCTTTTATAACATTGTGGTTATAGCATAGCAAGGGAATTGTAGCAAAGGTATAATAGAGATCGAAACTTCAGTGGACATTGTAAAACTGGATGTTAATTTAAAACAAAATGTTGATTCATGCGAGTTCACAACTATCCATTGCACGTTTCAGTGGAAATATCCAGTGTACCTGCAGCCTGCTTCTTTATAAAAACTGAAAAGGAATTTAATGCACATGATACTTAAAGTTGTACATCATGATTGGGATAGATGATTTTTGTCAGTGATACAGTTCTCATTTTCTGAGTGTCCACATAAGTAAATCAGTCTGTTTATCTATCTATGTATATCTTTCAGTCTATCTATGTTTGAAAACCTGTGCCATGATACAAACAAAATTCCACTTCATCCAAATTTACCTTTCATGTTATGTTATATGTATCATCATCATGATGCAATGAACGGTTATACAAATGGTGTGATACTGACTTGTTCCCACAAAATGTGTGTGACTGTGTGTTCTCAACTCAGTTTCCCACAAATGCGTGTGTTCTTAAGACTTAGTTTCCCACAAAATGTGTGTGCTGTTCTCACAGTTTCCCACAGATGTGTGGGTTACTAGTGTTTCCCAAATGTGTGTGTGTTCTTAAGACGGGCAAAAAGTGTCCCACAAGTGTGTGTGTGCTGTTAGACTGACAGTGTTTGCACCATGTTCAGTTGACCATGCTGTGTGTGCAGGTGGAGGGGGCATGAAGAAGTCGGGCAAGAAATGACAGCGGCTCACAGACACTGCCCTCCCAGCTTTATGTTTGTTTCTCCCCTCGGGTCCTCCGTAAATCCTTCACCTCCCTTTGTCTTCGCTCTCATTTTTACCGTCAGCAGAGCGTTTCTTTATCGAGATCAGCAACATTAAACATGTGAAAAGATAAGTATTGGTGGTTCTGTTTGTGTGTGTGATGGAATGAAAAGTGTGTGGGAATGACGGTGCAGAAAAACTGCCACACCTTATCTTGCCTCCTGGTTGCTCTGCCGCCGACATGGATTACAGGATCTTTGAGTAACTTGATCTTCTGCATTCATATATACATACACGCAGGACCTTGGTTTATAGTTTCATCCATTTCCAAAGGACTGTGGCAGACACTAACAGTTACAGTTACAGCCATCAGAGCTGAAAAACAACGACCACATTCTCTGGGTCTTGCCTCCTTAGTCCTGGTTGCTCTGTTTCTGCTAACAGATTGAATGCTGTTTATATCAATCAAGTTCAGTCTTTTTACCAAGAGTATTTCTTACTTCTGTGGCAGTGTCTCAAACTTACAAAGTGTGTGAAGGAGGTGGGTGCGTTTTCACTGAAATATGCCAAGTTGCTCACTGCTGTATGCACACACGTGTACATACACACACAAGAAATACGCAGGATTTTGTTCAAATGGTCGCATTCTGCCCTGACATAAGAAAGGGGAAGGCATATTACAAAGTCATTACTCTTGGCATATTTTGTGTTTAAATTGCGCACAGAACAGCAATAATTTAAACATTCATAATGACTCGCCACCAAAAGCACCCAAAATACAGCAATAACATACATTTGTTGTTTATTAGATTAATTTATGTATTTATTCCCAAATGAGACATATAAATCAGAACCACCTAGAATAGAACACATGATCCACGTTTCAACCCTCTATCATTCATTCAGAGATGACATTACTTAACTCTGGATACAAATCATCAAGTGGACTTGCTTTGATTGCAAATCAAGTTACCAGAATGTAATATTGCACATGTAAAATGGCTAGCAAGCAAAGTGTCTAAGCAATACCACTGAAAATATCCAAATCTGACAGGTGCTGAAAAAAATCAGAACGAAACTGGTCATTATTTATAATATAAGACAGGATGTCAAGTTACAGGTAGCCTCTAACAGTCTTAAAGTTCCCTATGCATTTTTTTTCCCTACTGTTTTCACTTAAATACTTTTTATCGTTCAGAATAATCACGACTCTACTTTGAAACTGTCCAGCAGCTGGCAAGAAATGTATTTACAAACGGGAGACGCGCTTCACATGGTATAACTCGTCTGCAGGAGCTATGAACTGGGAAACTCACTGGGGGAAAAGATTCCTCAACGAAGTTAACAGATTGACATCACTGTTGTGAATGAAAAATCAAAACTACAAACCAAATGTACCGGTGGATTTCAAATGGCTGACCTGAGTGAATGACTACTGATAAAAACTAAAAGCAAACAAGAAAAGGGGCAGATAATCGAAAGTGTGTACACCATCATGATACCATGTCAGATTTTTCCAAGGTGGTGTCACAGCGTTCGGAATATTCCATATACATGTACGCTACACCACATCTGCTAAGCAGATGCTTGACCAACTGCATAACCCAATGTGCTGCATCAAGCCTCAGGTGCATGCTGGGTATATTCTTGTTTCCGCAACCCATGACATGGATTAGGGGATCCTTAACATACGCACTTGATCTTCTGCATGCGTGTACACACGAAGGGAAATATGCCACTAGCAGGTCTGCACATAAGTTGACCTGGGAGACTAAAAGTCCCCACACTTATTTCACCAGGCGCTACCAGGATTCAAACCCGCAACTTAAGGACCATCAGGATTAGAAGTCCATCGCCTTAACCACTCGGCCATGGCGTCCGTCAAATACTGCTAATTTCTACCTTTGACCCCCTCTAAGAAAGCAAGGGCCCATTGCTGTGGACCGAGGGAGAAGCTGTGGGGACTGGCACAACACTGGATTACATGCGACAGTCTTCACAGGTTGAAGTTGGTCGCCTTAAACCTTAAGAACAAGAACATAACTAGCAGAGGTGGGAAAGCAGAAAAAGAAGAAATGTCTAAATTTACCCTGCACATAACTTCAGCACTCGGGTACCAGTATTGAATAACCCTGCAGATGGATTTAAAGTTTAGGAGGGAAAATGGGGGGTGGGTGAGGGGAATTTTTACAGAATAATCTATTACCTAACCAAGTTTAAGAACTTTTTCTATGATTCACCGACTTACTAACTCCAGCTAAGCCAATGTTGATACAGGCTAACAACATATGCAGGACAAATCGACTAATAAAAGATCTGAACTAGCATCAAGCAGTCTAAGAAAAAAATGAATCTGTAGATCCAACTTTTCAACAACAAAAAACCCCCATTTAGCACAATAATAAAAGCATAAGGGGAAAAATGTAACCCCTACACACTTGATACCCAGCATATCCCAAATAAGTGCCACCCATACATCCATTTGCATGCAATCTCGATTGTGGAATGCCCAATCAAGTTAGGAAACTATTTTCAAAGCTTTTTTTGTTCGATGGACTATAATGCTGTTTGGGTTGGGGTTTTTTTTTATAAAGCAGAAGCCAAGTACATGTACATATACATCCTTGTTTTGACTAGAATACTAACGATGATGGTCTTGATCTGAAACCGTTTGATGGCAAAACTTGCATATTATATATTATTGTATTTTTCTAGTAAGCAAGTACAATGAACACACTGGCATGAAATGTTGACAGACTATTATTTAGCATACCCAAATAGTTGACTGGACATGAATACTGCGTCAGCGTTGGGGAAATCTGCCTTGTTCACTGGCCAAAATCTGTCACACAAAGCCACCCGTTTCAAACCGCCTACTGTGCCATGCTAATCAATGCATTATAATCTCAATCGATGAAATCAACTCACTGCTCTCTTCCTCAATATTTGCAGCGATACTATGGGCCGTGATCAGCTAGATCGACATAACTGTATCAACTACGCAAAATATCCGAAATCAAGTTTACTAAGTCTATACAGCGTGCTGTGCAGAAACTAACATCAGTTGACCAGGGCAGTCAGAATCGTGATTGGCTGATGGTGATATAAAAACAATATACAGACACTACACACTTTGCGAATCAAAATGCAACAGTGATCTGATATATATATCATGAAATATACCAAAAAGCGTGAAGTGAACTTCATACGTCAAGGGGAAAAAAACTATCCCATATTAAATAATTTCCAATACCACATTATTTATGCACACCTTTCCAAAATGAGAATGTCAGAGAAAGATAATAATCCCTATCCCATGAACATAATTTCCAATACATTATTTATGCCCACATTTCCAAAATGAGAATGTCGGGGAAAGATAATCTCAGCTGTAAAAATAAAACTAACGTACAGAAACCAGTCTGAATGCTGGTCACTACAACAACTGAAGTCACATAGAAGCACAAAAGCGGCAAAGCAAAGCACAGCACAAATCCTAGCAAGCAATGCCAAAGCTTTGGAAAATAAAGGAGCATGAACCGAAGATGCAAACTACAATCAAAATCATGGCATGACGATTTTCTGCACAGAAACAAAATGATCCCATGTGCATGAAACTCTTGCTTTCAGAAGTGAAGCTTCAACTCATAGTTGTTCAACTACATCCAACACCAATATGCGCGATGCACTAGCAACTGGGTATCACAGAGAGCAAGCGTAACATCCATTAATCTGGTCCGTGTTTCAGTACACTATATGTCCAGCCACAAGCTGAACAACTTCATTTGGATGATGAAGAAAATGACTTATGTTAAGATTCATCAAGCGAAAATTCCAATCACATATAATTTCCATATACTGCTGTTGAACAAAATAATTACGCATATAGTAATCAAAAGCATGCAGGTATTACCTGCTATCTCGTAATTTAAAATAAAAGAAGAAAGAGAGACAATCGGAGGCAAGAAGAGTGGTCTGTTTTGTATGTTGATGCAGAAACTGATCATGTCACTACCAGACTTAAATATGATATAAAAGTATAATCATATATCATAATCACAATATTTATTCATGAATATTTAGCACTACTGACCATTTCAGTTTTTTTTCTAACTACGCAAAAAGAATGAATTGAAATTCTTTTTGTACCAAGAAAATTGTAGGACAACAGTAATAATATATATTCTTGAGCTGATAAAGTCTGCATAATATTACAGTATTTATTACTGTGTAAAATATGCTGAAAGAATACAGAATAGCACCTGAAAGGATTTATACAGTTAATAAACAATAGAAAAAAAAAAATGAAAAAAAAGACTGTAAACACTAATAATGCTTCATTTAATTAGAGAGAGGTTACGAAAAGTCAAAATTCTCTCTTATTTTTGTTCTTGTCTCTGGCTTTTGTTCTCGTCTTTGTTTTAAGTTAAAAAGTCTACACTGGTTTTCTCCACCTCTACCTACACAAAATACAGCTATGTTACCAATGTTCTGCTAACAACAGAGTGAAATGAAGACTATCAAAGTCAATGTAAAAAAAACCACTATCATCTCAAATTGAGAAATTTACAGACTATGATTCTAGACACTTTAAGGCAACGTCACAGTGCTGAGTAAATGCTCAAACAACTTTCAAATTTGTCAAGAGAAAAAAAAAAAAACTTTTTTTTCCTTAAAAAAATTCACCTTCATTACCATCCACAGCGAAAGCACCCATGAAATGTTCAGCAGGCATACATAATGAGGGTGTCGGATACAAACTTGCACATCTGTAAAACATTGCCAACAGGTAACGCCGACAGTCTCAAACATCACAACACACCTCGATGCGTACACATACATTTGTTCAAATATGAGCAGGAGAAATCATTGCAAAATCTGTCACAACTATCCCCATGTAATGCCAAGCTCAACTTACGCAATCCATAGGTAAAAAATTGCATAGCTTTGACCAAAAAAAACAAAAAACAAAAAAAAACAAAGACAGAAAAGGAAAAAAAGAAAGGAAGAGGGAAAGGCAAAAACCTGGGGGCAACACTGATGTATTGATCAACAAATTATGCCCCATAAAAATTAACACTACAGGAACAAAGTAGATCCACAACAAAAGCAAATTAGCAACAAAATTTAACAGTCGGAATAAAAACAAAACAAATGAAGTAAATATGTAATATATTTCTAGTCCCTTAGCCATACATACCAGAATATCCGTAGAAAACATAATTACGTAATTTATTCCTAGTCCAGAATCAGAATATTCATTGCACAATCACTTCCCACGCATCCAGCACAACATTCACTATCCATTCCCCCACAACCATTTTACTCTTCTTCATTACTTCCCTGGTCTCTTCAATCCAAATGCAATGCAATAATTTCTCTCCTGGTTTGGAGATGTGTATGCTCAAATTATTGTGTGCGCACAAATATAATTGATGTTAGGTGCTACAGAGAGAAACAGGGTAAAGAGCATGCACAGGATACGATCATAAAACGGAGACATTTCGGAGAGGCGGAAAAGCTACAGAGGTGGGAAGGGTTGGAAAAAAAAGGTATAAAACACAAAAGTTGACCATGAGGAAAAAAAATCAATGTACACGTGTACAAAACCTCCAAACACATATCCCATACATTATAGTTACACATAAATCACAATGGAAAACTTCTTTCCAACAACAACAAGAAGGGAAGAACACAAAGCAAAACATTTGCAGGTTGTCGTCAAGATCAGTGAGATTTATTTCACCTAAAAAAACACATTCAGCTGAACCAGGGAATGACCTTCTGTGCGCCCCCACACACACAGCACATAAAACCCTGGGGGCAACAAACACATTCCAATTGTACACATCACAATGGTTCACAACACTGATATCACAAAACACTACACGACAACAATCAGCTCAAATAGTTCTGACGACACAGCTATTCTTTGAACAAACAACATGAAAAGGAATCAAAAACAATAAACCATCAATGGTGGGGAAGGGAACTGGTAACAATCAATGTTTTAACACACGTCAGCAAGTAAACGACTCTCTCAAATTCAACCTTTGCATTAACTCATTGCCTAAAGTTGCTCAGATTTTCATCCATTAAAGCTGTTTCATGGGTTTCTATCCAACACACGTCCTTCATTTCGAGCCTTGAAATATTTCCTGACCCTCAAGTCTCAAAACTGATTTTCTTTTCATTTACTGATTTCATTTCACTTTATGGCTCTTTTTTTCGTTGGCTTCTTCTCAAAGGAAAACTCCTTTTATTCTGCATCCAATTAACTCAGCAAAGGTAACTTCACCGACAACTAAATGAAGTAATCAAGTACAATGAGAAAACAGAAGGGAAAGAAAGAAAAGAAAAGTAGACTACTGAAAGACTGCTGCAGAACAGTGACACCACTGCAAGTATCACTGACCAGCAGACATCAGAGAGGAGTTGTTTATAGACGGAGGATAACCTTAACCAGCAGACATCAGAGAGGAGTTGTTTATAGACGGAGGATAACCTTAACCAGCAGACATCAGAGAGGAGTTGTTTGGAGACGGAGGATAACCTTAACCAGCAGACATCAGAGAGGAGTTGTTTATAGACGGAGGATAACCTTAAAGTATCATGAGAACACAAAACAGACAGTAGGGAAGAAGAAAAAACCCAAGAAAAGAAACGACTGTTGCGCAACAGGGACACCACCATCACTGACCAGCAGACGACAAGAGAGGAGAGTCGTCGTTAAGAGACACCGGAGAACTCTCATTAACGCCAGTTCTCAAGATCCCCAGATAACAGAGGAGAACTCTCATTTACGCCAGTTCTCAAGATCCCCAGACAACAGAGGAGAACTATCATTAACGACAGTTCTCAAGATCCCCAGACAACAGAGGAGAACTCTCATTAACGCCAGTTTATAGCATCCCGCTGATGACAGCTGTCACTGAGGACAGAGGTAAACTACCGCTAGCGACCGTTCTTAGGTGAGGAAAGTTGTCATTAGGGACACCCGAGAGCTATCATTAACGACAGTTCTCATTAAGGACAGTTCTTCGGATCCCCCAGACAACAGAGGAGAACTATCATTAACGACAGTTTATAGCATCCTGCTGATGACAGTTGTTACTGAGGACAGAGGTAAACTATCGTGAGCGACCATTCTTAGGAGAGGAAAGATGTCATTAGGGACACAGGAGAGCTTTCATTAACGACAGTTCTCAAGATCCCCCAAACGACAGAGGAGAACTATCATTAACGACAGTTCTCAAGATCTCCCAAACGACAGAGGAGAACTATCATTTACGACAGTTCTCGAGATCCCCACACAACAGAGGAGACATGGGGACAGAGGGTAACTGTTATTAGCGACAGACAGAGGCGACGGTTGGGGACAGTTTTTTAGGACCCTGCAGATGACAGAGGCGACTGTTGGGGACATTTTTTTAGGACCCTGCAGATGACAGAGGAGACGTGTTGGGGACATTTTTTAGGATCCTGCAAAGACAAAAGAAACATGTTGGGGACATTTTTTAGGATCCTGCAGATGACAGAGGCGACATGTCGGGGACATGTTTTAGGATCCAGCCTCCTGTTCCTGCCCCAAGCCCTCTAGGATGATGCCCATGGGTGTTCGCTTCAGACCCACGTACTCCATCTTGTTGGTGATCTTGTTCTTGATGCTCCGCATCCGCAATGAGGCATGGATCAGGATCACTGGAAGTGAAACACCCAGCATCAAGTTACAGCGTTGTTGCTCTCATGTCAATGAATGCTGAATCGATGCATTCACACAATCAAGCAAGGTTGTATGGAGGATAACACATTGATGAATACAGTAAAATTACAAAGATGCTTGGATCAGGGTGACACACAAAGTGAATCTTCAACATCATGGTTACCAGTTTCAGTTTTACCCAAGGTGGTGTCACAGTGTTTGGAACAATCCATATAAGCTACACCATACATGCCAAGCAGATAGCTGACCAACTGCATAACCCACTGTCAAGTCTCAGTCGCATGGTGGCTATTTTTGTGTTCCCACAAATGACACAATGCTGACACATATTACGGGATCTTTAACATGCACACTTGATCTTCTGCATGGGTGTATACATGGGACCTCGGTTTATAGTCGCATCCAAAGGAGGAGAATGGAGTCAGAACCAATGATAAATCTGACGGAAAATCTCCCCTACAGAACACCTCAACAGAGATCGATGGGCGCGGTGGCCGAGTGGTTAAGGAACGAACTTCTAATCCTGAAGCCGTGAGTTCGAATCCCGGTAGCGCCTGGTGAAATAAGTGTTGGGACTTTTACAGTCTCCCAGGTCAAATTATGTGCAGACCTTCTAGTGGCTTATTTCCCTTCGTGCGTACACGCATGCAGAAGATCAAGTACGCACATTAAAGATCCTGTAATCCATGTCAGCGTTCGGTGGGTTGCGGAAACATGAAAATACCCAGCATGCACCTGAGGATTCACTGAGGCCAAATATTGTGAGTTGTTCATCGCCTAACAGGCTAAGATTTTCTAGCTCTGTATTTGAGCATGTGCGTGTGTGTGTGTGTGTGCGTGCGTGTGTGTGTGTGTGTGTGTGTGTGCATTCATGCATGTGTGTGTGCATGCTTGTGTGTGTGTGTGGTTTATTGTAAGTAATGTTTAAGGCTGTTTAAGATTAAGCGCAAGAAATGTGCATCATCATCATCATCCTAATCCGCAACTCCGAGATCACAGGTCCACCACTCTAGCAACTGAGATATCTGCCCCCTGAAACAAAAAAAGGAACCAAACCCTAAACAAACAAAACTTCACAGGAAACCCAACTTCATTGATTGATTGACACATCCCATACCCCACCCCCCCCAAAAAAAAAACAACAACAACAAAACAACAACACACAAACAAACAATGAAACCCCTTACACAGACTCACACAAAAGATTTCAGATTTTAAGACTTTCCCCGAGGAGGTGTCAGAGCTTTCGGAATATTCCATATATAATGCTACACCACACCTGCTAAGCAAATGCTTGACCAAATGCACAACGCAATGCGCTGCGTCAAGCTACAGGTGCATGCTGGGTATTTTCTTGTTTCAGCAACCCACCGAACGCTAACATGGATTATGGGGTCTCTAACGTGAGTACTTGGACTTCTGCATGCGTGTACACATGAAGGGAAATAAGCCACTAGCAGGTCTGCACATACGTTGACCTGAGGGACTGTAAAAATCCCCACGCTTATTTCACCAGGTGCTGCCTGGATTTGAACTCACAACTTCAGGACCATCAAGATTAGAAGTCTGTCGGCTTAAGCACTTGGCCATCGCGCCCGTCAAGGGAAATGGACTCACACAACAAGGGGAAATGGACTCACACAACAAGGGGAATGCAATGCCGAAGAGGAAGACGATGACGGCGCCGAACATGTAGACAACCAGGTAGCCGGCGGCCAGCACGATGAGGATGCTGACCAGGGGGTGGTTACGCTTGAAACGCCGTGCCTGACCCTGGTAGTTGGTCGTGTACACGTAGCCCCCAAACGCCACCGAGATCGCCGCAAACCCCAGCACCATCTTCACTGGGTGGAAAATCCTAGTAAAACAAAACAAAAGTGAAAATCAGGTTGGTTTGTAAAGTTGGGATATTATGACCACAAATAATTGTAGAGTTTCTTCTTCTTCTCTCTCTTTTTCTCTCTCTCAGTCTCACTTAGTCTCTCTTTCTGAGTCTCTCTCTTGTTTGTCTCTTTCTCTCTCTCTCCTGTAAATTAAAAGAGAGAAGAATAAAAACTTGTAAGGCCATCACTACTCAAAATAGTATAAAATCAAATACACACTTGGGTCCACTATTCAAAATTATGACAATCTTGGGAAAGAAAAAAAAGACTTGAGAGACTGCTGATATGTCCTGGGAGACTTTTCTTACATTGGGAGTGTGAGGACTGTCCATATGTTATAAAAATACTTGACACAACAACAACAACAAAAAGCTCTCAAGAATGTTCCATTCAACTTCTACAAGTTGTGAATCTGGCACAGTTACTGCTCAAAGTCACATTATAATACTGATACTGATACACTGCACTCAAATAATTAATACTTCCATCAATTTATGATTTTATCAAATGCCAGAGTCAATAAATGAACGAAACAAATGCTAGTGAAATACAATGCAATACTGCAAATAAATGTCAGCTTGATACAGCTTCAGTCTTCACGCTCATGGTCGGTAGTGAGAAAATGCCACCTAAGGCACAGACACAGGGCAAGTTCTTGTGTGTTTGCACTAGTCTACTGGTCCCTCTCTTGAACAGACACCTTTTCTCAAACAAGCTGAACTATGACAAAACAAGTAGAATCGCACTTCTACCACCTTCCCTTCACTACTTACAGTATTACAAGTTCTCTCCATCCAGTTAATGTCATTTATTTCTAAACATTTCACTAAATCTTTATTGATAATGATGGGTGCTTTTTTTTTTTTACATTTATAATTTTGAAGACTTGTAAAAACCCATGGGACAGAACCTGAGATCAATTGAATGGTGAAAACTATTGAAGGAGGGATGGGGGTGCTGATCTCCAGTTTTCCTGAAAAGACAGTCATACACACCTACTAAATGAACATAATAAACAGAGAACTTTGCAATAAATACTACTTAAATACACAACAACAAAAAAAACGAAACAAAACCAAAAAAAGATGTGTGTGACTGTGGGGGGTGGGGCAGGGTGGGTGGGTGGTTGTGCCCTAACAATCTAGGTACGTAGGTCGCGTGGCGAGAATGGCGTGACTTGGTACTTTTGGTTGTAACTGCACAAGCATCCTCCAAAGGAGTATTTATCATGAATATTCATTAGAACTTAGAAGTGACCAAATATAGTTGTGTGACGCACTACACAGATTTCTATGGCTTGTGAAATATGCAGTTTTGAGATCGGCCTTTTCCGAAAAGCTGGGTAGCAATGCAATTGTAACTTCAGTTTCAACCTATGACCAAACAGAAACGGTCAGAACAGCAGCCTTATACGTTTTACTCCATGAAGTTTAGCATCTTGTGCGAATGTCTGCCAAGTTTCATGTGCGTGTGATAATGAGGTCATGGTTTAAAATCGTCCGCAAACTACATGGTGTGGTGCGCGTCAGTGCTCCGCCATCTTGCGGCGTGGTGGGCGTGGTTTATCATGTAATACTAAGTAATTAAGCAATTTATGCTGACGTCAACTGATCAGCTGATCATCAACGCTCACACAATTTACCCAGTAACCACTGGGCTTCTCCATTGCGCCAGGCATCTTTGAGCAGCATTCAGTCGCTACTTTTAGAAACATGAGAAATAAAGAACAACAATCACAGATCGCAACTCTTTTCATTGTCACCGTATTAAGATGCTTACAAAATTGTTTCTTTTCTCACAGTTGTCGAAATCACAAAATAATGTTTACCAATTCATTGCATTTTTTCTGCTCTTTTTAATGGTAGCATTCATTTTTGGATCACTGGCACTTGGAGATTTTGTTTTGCTTTTGTCAACATTATGTTGAACATACCTAGCTTATCTATCATCCTCGAAATAAAGATTTTTGTCTTGTCTTTTCTTGATGCTTGACCCAATGGCAATGCATAACCCAAGCGCTGCGTTAAGCCTCGGGTGCATGATGGGTATTTTCGTGTGTCCCCAACCCACCGAACGCTGACATGGATGATGGATTACGGGCTCTTTACGTGCGTACTTGATCTTCTGCATGCGTGTACACACGAACCTGACGAAGGGAAATAAGCCACTAGCAGGTCTGCACATAAGTTGACCTGGCAGTGGGATACTGTAAAAATCCCCTCACTTATTTCACCAGGCGCTGCCGGGATTCGAACTCACGGCCACCGTCATCAGGACCATCAGCCTGATCATGCTGATGATCAGGACTTGACAGTAGTTGACTTGGCCATGGCGCCCGTCACGATCAAAAGATCGTGTAGACAAGTCCAAAAGTTAGATTGCCTAATACACTTTTTACTGATCAAAAGATTAGATCGATAAAGGCCTTGGGCCTTATAATTATCTGAAGTATACATCATATCATATCATTATGATTTTGACCACACGTGCTTACCTCCAGAAGCCATTTTGGGTTATGTCGATTAAAAACACTTCCGGGTTAAGCGCGATCTCATTAATCATTAATATCTTTTTATCCAATTTTTTACAAATAAATCAATCAATCAATAAATCGATGAATAATTATAATAATAATCATTATTATCTGTGACTTATATCGTGCATAAAAATCTCCATACCTGACTTTGATCTTGAAACACTAACCACTAGAATTCAGACACAATCCACTGGACCACCAAGCCAAGATGTCTCGGTGCCTAAAATGTTCGGACAGGGTCATAGTACATGTGTCGTAATAAGTCATGCTTTCATTCCATTTTGCAATATTCACTTGACATTTAGGCTTTAGGTGCCCCACTTCTGTTCCCAACTCCATAAAACAATGGTGTGTGCAGTTTGTAAATTGTTTTGGGTAAGAAGACATTCATGTTGAACCCTTGATTAAAATGGAACGTAATACTTTTCTACCAGCGTACTATTACGAACACTTTTATATTGTAACATTTTTATTAGTTCCAGTGTCTGTTTCAAGGATTTTTGATCAGATTTTGCGGAGCTTGCCTGACAAAATGGGCAGTTGAGATTAAGTACGCAAATAGTCATGACGTCATTATTAGCCATCAACAACAACTGCACTTCCGTAGTACAGCAGACGACCATAATTTTCTGTTGATTAACATTCTCCTACGCCTTGAACGGTCCAGTAAGTAATAATCGGATATGTCTGCATGTTTCTTGATGTAACATTCCATTATTCTAAAAAATTAAATAAAAAACAGGTTGAAATGTAGCTAGACTAGACTGGCAGAAATAAAATTGACACCGACTGATCAACTTGAACTTACTAATTTATTGTAAGTTACTTAGT
>JAVDPJ010463333.1:0-14810 GCA_034780015.1 Urosalpinx cinerea
TTTACAGTGTTGTCAGTGACACATCACAGTGATGTGGCAGACCTTGTGGTCTTGACACTGTTGCCATTGACACATCACATTGATGTGGCAGACCTTGTGGTCTTGACACTGTTGCCATTGACACATCACATTGATGTGGCAGACCTTGTGGTCTTTAGTGTTGCCATTGACACATCACATTGATATGGCAGACCTTGTCTTGACAGTGTTGCCATTGACACATCACATTGATGTGGCAGAGACCTTGTCTTTACAGTTTTGCCATTGACACATCACATTGATATGGCAGACCTTGTGGTCTTTACAGTGTTGTCATTGAAACATCACATTGATGTGGCAGACCTTGTGGTCTTTACAGTGTTGCCATTGACACATCACATTGATGTGGCAGACCTTGTGTTTACAGTGTTGTCATTGACACATCACATTGATATGGCACAGACCTTGTGGTCTTTACAGTGTTGTCATTGACACATCACATTGATGTGGCAGACCTTGTGGCCTTTACAGTGTTGTCATTGACACATCACATTGATATGTCACAGACCTTGTGGCCTTTACAGTGTTGTCATTGACACATCACATTGATGTGGCAGACCTTGTCTTTACAGTGTTGCCATTGACACATACATTGGTTGTGGTCTTTGGATAGCTCAATCGGTTGAGTGTCAGTCTCGTAATACTAAGGTACCGAGTTCGATCACGGCTGTTGAGTCTTTCTGTACAGTGTTTTTTTCCCCTGGAGTTAACATTGGTTCTGACTCCATTCCCCCGCAAGCCCTTCAGAGAAGAATATAAACTGAGGTCCCGTGTGTATACGCATGCAGAAGATCTAGCATGCACATTAAAGATCCCATAATCCATGTCAGTGTTCGGTGGGTTGTGGAAACACAAAAATACAGGCAAGCACCCAAGGCTTGACGCAGCCCATTGGGTTATGCAGATAATCATCTGCTTGACAGGTGTGGTGTAGCATATATGGATTGTTCTGAATGCTGTGACACCTCCTTGGAAAAAACTTAAAACTGAAACTTCAGTGTTCCAAGCATTCTGCCATTCACACAGATGCACACAAAGCATAAACATAGACAGTGTACTCGTATTTAGCTTTACTGATGGGAGAAAGGACCATACAGAATACAAGACAAATCCAAATTGGTTACTATTTTATGGCCAAGAGCGATTCAGTATCTGCAATTTTTTCTCTTTTAAAATGTTTTTTTTTAAAAAGATACTGTTGTTAAATGGCACAAAACATGTATAGTCATTCCAAAAATAAAAGACCAACAAGAAAAACAAATCTGACAATAAAAAAGCATGCCCACTTCCATTCCTTGTTACAGAGATTTGAAAAAAATGAAACGGAAAATGCTATCTATACAAATGAAAAACAATACAAGTGAAAATGAATCCACAGCACACGATCTTTTATTATACACACCATTATGAGAACGCCCATTTAGGAAACATCAAATCATCAAGTTGCGTTCTGCTTGTTACACCAGTCACACCCAAATGCTATGTCAAAGTAATTTCACTTCAGTAACTTTGTGATCTACACATGCTCTGTAGGTTTAACAATGTAATCTGAACTAATGATCTTCCAAGGTTCCTTCAGAGGATAAAATTCAAGATTTTGAGGACTTTTCAACACCTTTCTTGCTGATATCTTTGAATTTTCATGTAACCATACAGTGATGGAGAGAAGTTTGCAAGTGTCTATATCACCTTGCAGTGAATGGACATTAAACCAATGAGAAGAAGAAGTAGTAGTTTGAACAGCAGCGGCAGACAACTCTGTGCTTATTTTTTAGAAAGCAGAACCGAAGTCCCCTCCTTTAATGAGAGGCGCTGACTTTCAATTGCACACTCATTTAAACCTTTTATTTCTTTCCCTCTTGTTTTTTTGTGGGGGAGGGGGAGTTATTTCATGAGCCCTCTTTTCAAGGAGATTCAGAGATCCCCGATATTTTTTTTGATGAATTTTAAGGGGATTCACGATCTTGAAAGCTAACTCGCAAAAAAAGCCTTATACGAGGGATAAACCACGCTTCATTGTATGTAAATAGAGGCATGAATACCATTTACATTTTTAAGACATGAAATATGGTATCTCTGTGTGTTTCAGGATCACATACAAGTGTTCAGGTGATTCGGTGGTCTAGCCGTAGTGCACCTGGCTAGAAATCAAAGTCCCGAGTCCAAATCCTGTTCAGAGGCTAGACCTTTCCCTCATCCACCAGATCAGAAGTGGTATGATCTAGACAACAGTCATCTGGATGAGACGATATAAATGAAGGTCCACCGTCCCGTATGCAACATGCATTCAGCACATGTAAAAGATCCCATGGCAACAAGTTATCCCTGGAAAAAACACAGACAAGGAAAAATATTTAAGAAAGAAAAAGGGGTGGCAAAGTACTATGGCAACACACTCTCCCTGGGGAGAACAGCCAAAATTTCAGACACATGCCATGACTAATAATGTATACAATACTGCACTATATCATATCACACCATACCAAATGAAAGGCAGACGAACAGAAGGTTATCTCCAGGCAAGATCAGAAAAGTGATCCCTTCACACATTACCGTTGTCTGCACTGCACCCTAATGTCCCGCTTCAAGATCTTTCAAAGTCTTGTGCCCTGGGCTGTAGAGGTAACCCACGAAATACTGAGAGACGGATCTGCAATGGTTGCTACTCTAAATGATATTCAACTAATTTTTATGGAAGTTTCCCCAATTCAATTCTACAATGCTGCTGCCATCATGCATCATTCTGTCACCTACTAGATGCCCCTATCCCTGTGGTCGAGACAAGTCTCCTGAGATGTGCACTGTCAGTCAATGACCAAATCACGCAACATACACAACAATCATCATGACAACGCATCATTCTTAACTGCAACATGGAGTACAATCTATCGGGGTGGTTAATGACAACATGCGCAATCTTTTACCCTCAACATTACACGCATGGACCAAAGGTATACAACTGATTCTGATGAAAATCAATATGGCACAAATTAATAGCAAATCTTAAAAATCAGACGGACAATAATTACGTGAGTGGTGGTAGGAGGGATGGAGACAGAAGATAGCATGACAGAAAAATGTGTACAGAATATCATGGTATTTTTGCAACTTAATCTTCCTTGGAAATTCCACATGGAATCAAATTTCCTTTAAAAATAATCATGAAAAAGGGGGTGGAGGGTAAAAATAACCAACAACCACCTCTCTCCCATCTTCTAATCCACCTTGCTATTTCAAACCAACTTAATCCTGTAGTCTTAACAACGAAAACTAAGCTGGAACTTCTGTTGTTCCTTACCCAAAGCCTCATTGCACCTTTGTAAGGGGCTGGAACATTTCTTCTTTTATCAGCACCACTTTACTTTCACTGCTGCTATTATTATTATCATTATTATTTCTCATTCTATACCTCTGTACAACTTTTGGAGTGGAGAAAACCTCGGGTCAGTTGCACGCTTTAAAGAAATGACTGATAATGTACTAGGAAAGAACAAAAACGGAGTTTCAGATGAAACATCAAATACACACCATTCCTTGCAACTAAAAACCACCTACAGTTTACAGACACATACAGTATACATGTATAATATATATAGTGTAATAAATCTGCGTAGATGTCATCGTCATTCACACGCTTGTGGTTATCAGCTACCTTCAACACAACACACGGAGAAACATGTTCCCGAGAGTGGCCTTGTATCCACATCAAAACGCCATAGTATATACATTCCTGAGGTCATAGCACTAAAATCATGGCACAAAACATGGCTTCTTCACTAGCAACTACAAGTTTTAACAACAAAAAATAGTTTCAATAACAATGAACATGCACACACACACACACACACAAAGGAATAACAAGAATTACGGGGTTTTTTTACCAACGGGGTGGGTGTCTTGCCTTGTGAGGCTTGCCCACACGAGAGGGGGGCAAAGGATGACACAGATGGTGTCCTGATCAACTGTTTCTTCCCTGGTATCCAGAGGTTCTTTTTATTTATACATGTATTCCCATCTGAGCTGTGCCAAATGTCCCAAGAACTATTCAACAATATCATTTCTATGTCAATCTAATTTAGAACTAACTGAATGTTTACGAATAACAGTAAAACCAAATTATTGACAAGTAATTCTTCTGTCTAAGCGGATAAATCACAAACAAACCTATGTGTATTGCATTTTTTTTTTAAATCCCACCTTAAGGGCAGCTATACTGACTCCAACTTCAGAAGCTTCAAAGAAAATTTAGGATAAAAGCCAGCCAGCAAATGGAGGCAGAAATAAGAAAAAGTTTCAGACAAGAAAGAAGAACCCTTACCTACCTAATGGCTAGCTTGACTGCTTGCTTTAGATCAGCTTAATACCTATGTTAAAACAAAAAAGACAGTTGGCACCCCGTACTCCAGTGTGGCAAAGAAGTACCAGTAGGATGCGTCGGATAGTACAGCCAGACCAAGCATGCCTCATGCTACATTTCCCCCTGATGAGTTACAGACTGCACATGACATGGAATGTGTGCTGCTTGACAAACACTGTCCACCAAATTCAGTTTTCAGCAAGCTGGTCAAAATTCTGTTCCCCCACAAAAAAAGGACGTACAAATGATGAGGTAAAACACTTCTGGAGTACACAGTAAAGGACGCTGCTGCAATGTGTAACTCCGTGATGTTGTACCGCAGCACGCCTCCTCCAGGCGCAAGGAGCCACACTCTGATCAATAGATCATTCCACTTTTTATTTGGAATACACTTCACATGCGATATATGTGATGAAAGGTTTCCCTGTCCTCTGACATGATCAATGGTTGTCTTTTTAAAATCCCTTTTACCCACAGTCTTTCCTGGTTTTCCGTGTCGCCTTTCTCTCTTCAGTCCATGGAGCAGCATCACCATCAGTCCTACTGCCAACATCTGCTGTGTGTTATTCCTTCCTTTTCCTGTAGAAAAGACGCTCTCTTTTACCACCAAGCTTGAAATGTTTACAATCCGTAGATCACCACTGCTGATGGCACAATATGACCATCTTTCACGAGGTCATGGCACAATTGGACCATTTGTCTTTCTCTTCCTGTTTCTGCTTTAAGTGCTTTGTGAAAAAAACAACAACTAGCAATTTTCTGCTTCATAAACATTTCTAAACTGAACTTGTTCCAATACTGAATCTGCAATACCTGGTATATAAACTTGTTCCACAAAATTATTCCTCTGCAATCCACTCCAGTCATGAATAGCACCCCAACAGTCAAAATAATGGACTGACAAACTGAAGTCAAAAGTGTGTCATAAATACACAAATATTGAAGAACTCATCATTCTTATTATTGACATAATAATGAAGTACACAAGATATGCGCGGGTGTTCATGAGTGACAAAAGCATTGAGAACGGACACCAAAGCCAATGAGGGGACCGCAGACAAGCCTACACAACGCTGTGATCATTCGGACAGCACCTACAGTACCCCACTGCATTAAACAACAGCACTTTGGTCTTCAACCTCTACACACACAGGATTCCTACTGAACAGTCCTGACAAAACTCACACAATCAACACAGAAATGTTTTGTTTGTTTCCTGAATTATGAAGACAGTTGCCACAACTGTCCTCTACTAACATGTCTGACAACAAAAAAAGGGAAGTCATTTGAAACTCAAAGTGTTAGGTGGGTCTACATAATGTGAAGATCTCAGGAAATTGAGGACAATCATTTGAACCAATGATTATCTATGAATGATCTTGACAGTGATCACACCAACCTGTGTCATTCAAACCGGCTGAGTCAACGATCACATATGAATTTTTATCATGGTAATAAATAAAAACGTTGACTTAATCTTTTCAAACCAGATGTATTTACCGGTACATCTGTGGTATAACCAGTTGAATCAATGAATAGATTTTAAAGTCTTACATGGTCATCATGGTATCTAGTGTCTTTTCAAACCTGTTGAATCACTGACTATATTTGAATTTCTAATACATGGTAATAATGCCACCTTGTTTGTCTCCCAAACCAGTCAAATGATGATTACATTTAAATGTCTAAGATAATCAACTTTGTTTGACTTGGCTGACATGGCAATTATAACTTTTATCACTTCAAACCAGTTGAAACAATGATTAGAAACTTATGTCTATGATCACTCTCATAAGTTAATTCCTTGTTGCAAATAGTATGTTCATTTATATGCAACGCAAATCCAAAAGAAATTCCTGAATTCATTGGCTAATAAATAATTTGTGAATCTCTAAACATTGTCTTATCTATGTGCACTGGTTAAATATTCATGTTTTGAACTGAGTATTTTGTTCTTTTCAACATTGATACTGCAATGTTTTGACTGACGTTCTGAACATCGTGAAGGCCAGGTTCACTGGTGTGAGGAGTGCCTAACATCGTGAAGGCCAGGTTCACTGGTGTGAGGAGTGCCTAACACCTTGAAGGCCAGGTTCACTGGTGTGAGGAGTGCCTAAGACACCCTGTGTGCACACAAGACAGTTGCACCTTTTAGCACCTAGCTCGCACACATTCATGGAGTGTTCGGCAGGTAGGGAAGGGGTGGACACAATTGTAAGACTACTGCTACAACTTCTAAACATTACAACATTATCATCATCATGGACATCCCTTCACCCTTTCGTTGCTGAAATAGCTGTGTGGCTACTTGCAGGCAGAACACTGTAGTAGCTGTGTGGCTCAGCGTGCCATGGTTCCCTGTTTGTTTAGTGTTTTCTCTTTGGAGGACTCCCATCATATTAGAAACGTTACAGATTAAATTCTCGTTTTATCACGGTGTATGAACAATAGAGATCAAGGAGATCCCTGAGAGCCCAAGCATCAATCATGGTACCCCTACAACCTTGGAGGTCTTGGGATGAGAATGAGAGAGCGAATGAACGATAGCAACTAGTTCAGTGACTAAAGTTGTATCTTGGAAATCCAGTGCCCTTCAGTGCTGCCTAGCTAATTTTCAGCCGCTGACAGCTTGGGGATCGCTAGCAATCAAAGGGTTAAGCACTTGCCTTACATCCTGGGGGAGCAAAAAGTATTTTACAATACAACTAGAACAAGAAACATTAAGCATGATGAAAAGATTCCTCCATATTCATGTCACATCACTTTTCACAACAATACCAAGGAGTAGCCACATAATACATCCATCCCTATATCCATGAGTTTGACACTGACTACTATTCACCACGGCCAGGCACAATGACCAACAGAGAGACCCATGGCTGGCAGACACAGCCACAGATCAGCAAGCAGCACCACTGCTATCGCCTCGCAGGGTAATCGCACCAACAATCGTCAGAAATATACACTCTCTGCTAACAACAATCTCTTTTGTTTTTCTTCCTCCAAACAACAGCGTTAAAAGCAACAATGCCAACAAAGTTTTAACAATTTCCCTGTTATAGTACACAGCAGGCCACAAGATACACATGTGTAAAAATGTTTGGTAACCGTACTTTTTTTTCTGTTGTTTTCGCAAAATTAGAAGACAAAAAACATTGTCACTTGACAAGAACATGGTTAACGTCAACAATAACTGTGTTTGCCATTATCAAACTTAAAACTAAAATAAAAGTTTCATTTTCACACCACACTGAGGCTAATAAATTAATTACAACACAGGAAAAAATCAAACTCAGAAGAGTAAAAGGTCAGTCAATATAAGAAGAGTATATGGCTCAAACAAATGCATATCTAAAAATAAAATATGGATAAATGAAACACATAATAACAGTAACAGCACATTTATCATTCATTCTAATGGACCTCAACATTATTGTGCCTGCTCTTTGCATTGATTTCTATGACACTATGCTTCACAGCAATGGCTTATGTTAAACATCCAGTTACCACTCTCATACTTCATCAAATCTTCACATAAAGTGGAAACATTGTATATTACCCAGAGCAAAATAATGAGGAGGGTCTGTTCTCAGTTAACTTAAAAGCAAAGTAATAAAGAAGGAACTGTGTTCAAAAATACACATATGATACTCTGTGACAGAACCTCACATGTTTGTATGAGAAGAGCCTAGTCTTGAATAGCACACTAGTTTGTGTTTGCACATTTCTCCCGCCTCTGCTGCTGCGTGTACTTGTAAACTGTTGGGTAAACACCTTGGGCCCTTTCTGAGTGAGGAAGTGTTTCTTCCACTGTACCTCTCACCAACCTGTATGATAGCTGATGGGTAGCATAAGCATCAATGGGTCGAACTCGCATGCTTTTGGGGGAAACGAACATTAACATTCCTACTTACTTTAAAACATAACAACCTCTGTGGTGTGTATGGAATATTCAGCACAAAGTTAAGACCTCCTTGATGAACTGAAAGGGATACCTGAACAATGCAGTCAACATTCACTTTGGGGTTTTTCACAGAAATATAACTGCACACAGAAAATTGCATACACACTTATGCCAAATCTAACCAACCTATAAAAAAAACCCAAAAAACCAAAAGCAAATAAACAGATGATTTACCTGTGATCTGTGCATAATATTCTACTGATGTACAATGCCAATACATGATCAACTTCTCTCTCTTTTCTCTTTTGAAGTTAGTGCACTGCCTTGGAAGGCCTTGAATCAACTTCAAACAAAGTCAACAGATCAACTTGAAATCTGACACATGATCCCTGATAATCTGAATGCTACAAATTATGATTTGAAACACCACTCATTAATTATGCTACCTAATCAGTCTTGATTAAATACACAAAAAGGATCTGAATAACATAGTTATGAATACCATAACAACAAAAGAGAACCAAGTTGTGACACATGACACAAACTAACTACTGAGGTAGAAAATAATAGAAAAGGGGTACTCGACCCACCATGCCCATTTCTGACTATGCTACTTCTCAATCTAACAAATCACAGAAATTTGATTGACATAAATGCCCCATACTCCTGAGGAAAAATGAAAAATAAGGACTATATACACACACAGACATCACAATGTCCATTCAGCACAGCTGAAGTGTCTATTTCATATGCGTCAAGTCGTAATATGCCGGCGATGATTCCCGCATTAACTAGCTTTCCTGGTCACTGAGGGATACAGTCCTCCAGATATATCAATTACTGTCTGTGCGGTCAACCTGGCCATGCTGAATTAGTCAATATGTGATGACCACAAGTAACATAAAAGATGATGGTGATCATAATGAAATAGCTGCTGTGGTTCAACATGACTCAGCGAGGTGTGGTGAAACCCAGAGAAAAACAGTTCATTGCTGCCACTTTGTTATAGTGAATGTTACACCTGTCAACACCAGTCTGCTTCATCAACATGTCAACATAAATCTTATTTTTAAATGCAAGCTTTACACTGTAAACAATGTGAGCAACTTGATATCGTGATCATACTGACAAGATATGAACAAATACGTATGATTTTGCATTATGAATGACTACTCATGCCAAGGAAGAAGAGCAGATGACTGCACAGCTTATTTCCACTTTGATTAATACAAATTCAGTATACAATGCATGCAAAATGTTGTATTGTTTCAACGCTTTTCCAAGGTTTCTGTTTTCTTTATGGTGGCACAACTTCAGTTCCAAAGTTTCTTCTATCCTTTTTTTGACACCACAATCAAGATTGAAAACATAATAGGATCCTTTAGAAACATGGCAAGTCACAAAACAAGTTAAAAGGTAAGAAATTAATTTCTACAGTGCTTTTCCAAAGGCTCTAGGTGCAATACAACATATAAGGTCACGGACTGACTCCACATAGACACAGACAATGTTTCCACAGTCATGACACTTTTCCTTTACTCTGTGACAAGGGGCATTAAAGAGGAATAACTATTGTCAGAATCAGTTCCCCTCAACAAAACCTTCACAGCTAGGGCATTTTGCAGGTTGTTAGGGAGGTCTAAGAGAACATGACAGGGGGGGGATGGGGGGGGGGGGCTGGCTATTATCAATTTGAAATATTTTTTCTCAAGTTCAGCCTGTCATGAACATACAGTTTGCTGGAAAAAAATGATTGAAATATTAGTCCTGGGTAATATTTCAGGTGGGGATAGCCAAAATATGTTACCTGTGACTAGAAAATGTACCAAGACATAATGTTTCCCCCTATTATAGAAGTTAACAATAATCTGTTGTATAACAGTTGCTAAAAGTAAAAGATGGCACTTTATTTGGTTGCGTCCATCCACTCAGATTATCTGTTATCTCAGCACTGGAAACACATAATGACATTACTGTGACATACAGAAAGAAGTCAGCACTGGAAGCCTACCAATGACTTGCACAGTGATTTGTTCTGGGACATGCACAATGACGTCAGCAAAGACAAACACACACTGACACACAAATTATATCATATGACAATCTATGGCATCACATACCTTTTACAGCATCAACACACCACACGGAGGGAAAGGAGAGGAGGAAAAGATCAAACCAAAAGATCAACCTAGTTAACAGAAATGGACCACACAAAAAAAAGAAATGAAGAAAGAAAAGTAAAAAAGAAAGAAAATATGACAAGCACACAAAATACAGTAAAGATCTGCTCAACCTGAAAACGAATAGCGAATGCAGCATTTGCGAGAACTGGAAGGTGATCCCTGAGTGAAAATAACCATGCAGGAACTCTGCTCTTCCTTCTGATGAGCAGTGTTTCAACATCAACGTCCACACACAACACCGAGACGCACGGCTCAACATGCACATCAACGCCAAACACAGACAAGCAACAACGCATGTATATATATATATATCCAGCTGAAAGAAAGTGCTGACCCTATGGGCAGAACAACACCCTGAGGGGGGTCTTGTGAAGTATGACAGAACTCAGTGCTGACTGCTGACGCCCCTGGTGTCAGGCAGACCCAACTGGCAGCACAATCAACAGAGATACTTTGGGTTTGTGGAAAACACATTCTGAGACCATGAGAACACATGAGCTCTGCAAGCCTCCCCTTATATAAACCACCAAGACCATTCAAAATGAAGTTCAGATGGCAGAATACAGTTTTCCCATTTATATAGAGAAGGAAGAGATATTGATACAGTTCAAAGTAATGATAACAGTGACAAATAACTGACAGAACATCAATCATGAAGACAAACAACACGCTAACGAATCATTGTGGGTTTATTGGGACAGCTGACCTGTTCCAAATTCTGCGAAGAAATGTGCTACATAAGCACAGATATAACCTAATGAAAAGTATCGAACAAAGAGAGAAAACAATAGTCAAGAGTTTTATGCTTGTTCTTTTGTTTTTGTCTTTGAACTGTATTTCTAAGAACCAGAGTCAGTCTTCCGCTGTGGTACTTTTAGAGAACGAGTCACAGTGTTCGCCTGGTGTGCACAAACTGCACAAATGTAAACAACAACAAAAACAGAAACAAAACGGAAAAAAGTACAAATCAGAAAAGAAAATTGCGGGGATAAGCATTGTAGTGTGATAAGAGTTCTAACCCTCTGGGGAGACAACACATGACTTGGAAACTCCTCTAACATCAAGCTGTATGACATCCATTATGGCACACATTCCTCAAAGTCTCCACAAACATTGAAACAACCAGAGCAGAGATACACACGCACAATCTCATTTTCAATTCTCTTCAAATATTGCAAATCTAAAAATAATGTCAATGGCGATAAAAAGCGAAATGACAAAGGTGGTTTTCAGGATGTAATGTAACGAGATGGCACACATTTAAATCTTGAGTTCGACTTAATAAAGAAGACAACAGTGTCCCATGTGACAAACGCAGCACACACAGGTCAATACAGACAAAAGGTTGGGAAGGTGAACTGTTGGTGCAAAGAGACCCCGCGTCACTGCTGACACAGTTCCTTTATCACCTTCCCTCAGGGAAGGAAGAATGACCACTGGCTAAGCCAATACTTCTACAGCTGGAACACGAAGAATCCATGTGGTGTTCATGTCATTCACTGACACCGCACGGGTCTACAGGTACAGAGCTGCCAGTCCCGAGTCCCTCCACTGTCAAATACACTATGTAAACCAAGCAAGATCTCCACCACTCTTATGATAGCCTGTGTGAAGTCAAATAAACCCACAACAGCAACTAGGTCATTAACAATCAGGTCACGTCTTACAGATGCTTTTCTCTTTCATATTACTTTGTAAGCACCCATGTGTGTGCACCCACACAGATAACCAAACCCAGGTGTCCACTTAATGCTGTACGCAAGCCCAAAACCTATCATGTTTTCACTTGAGCACTTAATCTATGCGGGCTGCGGCGGTTACAAATGGGAAAGGGTTAAAAAATAAAATTAAAAAAAATATTTAAAAAAAAGGTGACTGGCAGCTCTGCCTGTTTGTGCCTGTAAAAGTCAGCATGCAAGTTTCTAGAAGAGAGAGAGAAAGCAGGAACATGCTTTTACTTACTTAAAGTATATACATTTTCACTTGTTTAGATGTTCCAAGAGAAATAATTATGTCCATGTGCATTTTGAGCAAACATGTGCATTTGGCCTTGAGCCATCATCTGTTTACGTATCATAGTCATTGCCAAAAGCTAGCTTGACGATTACAGCGTTTCTTTTTATTCACCTTTATGAGTGAATTCTGCTTCAAAAACTTTTCTTTTTAAAACATGCATATTTTACAATTGCCATGACATTCAATTTTTGTTAGAGGGAGAGGGAAAGGGGAGAGGGAAAGAGGAGATTTTCGAAGGGGAAATATACTTTTTTTTTCTTCTCCGGTCTATTTTTTCCATGAGTAGATGACCATTAGACAGGCAATCCTCTCTTACCAACAATCATCAAAGCCATTTTTTCCCACAAAATTCATACACACATACACATCCAACAGCAGCACCAAGACGAATGACGCCTGGCTAAATGAACGATGGTTTCCCTGGTTGTGGGACCGTGGTGAAGAGAAACATGGCACGTGACGACTGAAGAGAGCAGCGACCTGTCTCTCTCCTGTCGGTGTCACTGTCGTTGATTGGCTCCTTCACCCAACCACAGCGACAGTCGGACCAATCACAACAGTGGTTACAACATCCACCACTACTCCACCCTCTCTTTCCTCCAACATCCTAGATGGCGTGTTGTTGTACGACACTCCACTGCTGTTGTCTTTGTTTTGCTATGACACATCCTGTCATAGTGGAACACTACCAAAGTCACTACTACCACAACAACAAAAATGTGACTTGTCTGAAGCATTTAGAGTCTAACAAGAATGCTGCTTGCACTGATACATGTTCTTGCATTGAGTCGTCGTTTCTTCCCTTAGGTGTTGTGCACCCGTTTTTATCGTTTGTTTCATGGGAAATGTCATACCTGAGCCGCAAAGAATGAATACAAAATAATAAATAAAACGTCCAACAAAAACCAAGACTGTTATGGAAAGGAAACTCAAGACAACTACTGAAGTACATAAAGTAGATAAAGGAGGGTCTACTATCAATGTATAACATGGCTAAACTTGTATAAAATCTAGGCCTGCTGTATATCCTCTTAAAATCAATATACAGTTCTTGCAAATAAATAAAAACGAGAGAGATCGAAAGATAAGAAAGAAAGAAAAAAAGAGATAGGGAATAAAATACAGACGGGCCCTGAGCTGTAAATGATAATGAAAATATTACCCATCATACTGTCAAATAAAGATGATTAAAAAAAAAAGAAGAGATATATCTGAGGGTGCATCCTGAGCCTTCACAAAATTATACCGAATGACTGAGAAAAAAAACCAAAATAAACTTGGATACCCGCAGGTCAAGTACACACATACGTTGATGGGTAAAATCCTGAGTAAGAATACAGTCCACCAGTGGAGAGAAAAATTCTCCACAATATCCTGAGGTTGGTTGAAAAAAATAAAAATCAAAACACAAAAATGTTTTCTCATCAGGGAGGGGAGAGGGAAGGGTGGGGGACGCACAGGAGGGTGGGGGTATAAAAATCTATCTCTGCACATTCTTCACGCTGACTGAGCATCTTCTAATGACTTGGGGATGTCGTAGATCTCCGCGAAGAGCGGAGGGAGGGTGACCTTCTGCCACTTGGAGCGGTACCAGCGCAGCATCTCGTTGTGCTGCGTGCCCAGCGTGCGTAGCTCCGGCAGCTTCATGATGATGGAGGGGAACAGGTTGTCCTCCGTGGAGTGGTTGCGCTTCACCTGCAGGCGCAGCGCCTCTATCAAGCGGTCCTGGATGCGGCTCACCCCTTGAGGGTCTGACAGCGACTGGCGATCTGAAGCACACAGTAGTATGTACGTCATGGCAGGTTTCTTAACACAGTGTGTGTGTGTGTGTGTGTGTGTGTGTGTGTGTGTGTGTGTGTGGGGGTGTGTGGGTGTGTGTGTGTGTGTGGGTGTGTGTGTGTGTGTGTGTGTGTGTGTGTGTGTGTGTGTGTGTGAGAGAGAGTGTGCATGCGTGTAGTGTGTGTACAATAATAATGGTTTATTCCGTTTTTGCAGGCCATCTGGCCCATATGAACAGGAATTAATGCAAAAGATTAATGCATGGTAAGCGATGTGAGTAAATACTCGATTACAAGATAAGCAAATCTTCACTGCGTTACAGGCGCATGTGTATTAAAACATATGAGTTTATCTGTAGATGTGATAACACTGGCATTCAGTTGCTGGAGTGTGTGTGGGTGTGGGTGTGAATGGGTGGGTGTGGGTGTTTGGGTGTTTCAGAGAGAGAGAGAGAGACAGAGACACAGAGAGAAAGAGAGAGAGAGAGAGAGAGAGAGAGAGAGAGAGAGAGAGAGAGAGAGAGAGAGAGAGA
>JAVDPJ010465548.1:0-14688 GCA_034780015.1 Urosalpinx cinerea
TGCGTTGGTATGTCTATAATCAGGACAACTTTGTTTCAAAGTTAGGTACTTTGACTTACTAACGCGCTTCCCCCCCCCCCTACCCCGCATGTAATGCGTATTGTACTGTTATATTTTGAAAGAGATACTATCGCCTGGCGGCATCTATCGTGAGGTGTGTGGCCACAACAGCGCCTGCCAGCATAAGATAGTTTCGCTGGGAGACGATTTGCGGGCAAATTTTTACAATTATTAGCGATCGGTCAGTCGTTGTTTCTTGTGAACAATGTGATTCTTCATAGTCACATCTCCCACACAATAATGGGTGGGTGATAAAACGATTGTTTGTCGTTGCACTGGTTTTGCCGCTGCTTGCACCTTTTTTCGCGTCTTTGACTGCTACATTGTCAGGATGAACAAAAAAAAAAACGTCGTTGTTGTTACGCCAACTGTTGGTTTGTCGGTCTGAGTATCGGCGGTATGGGCACGATTTTGTGTATTTCCCATTTTGTAGCTTTTCTTTTACCGCTACACCGTTATGGCAAAATGGTTCGTCATGCTGAGTCTGCCGTTGTTGATGCTGTTTGTCTCTTTTCGCACAATTACTTTGTGGACCCTTGAGGTACACGGCTACGAGTCTTACTAGCCTCTTTCGCTGATCAATGGTTCGTCATGCTGAACCTGCTGTTGTTGATGCTGTTTGTCTCTTTTCGCACAATTACTTTTAGGACCCTTGAGGTAAACGGCTACGAGTCTTACTAGCCTCTTTCGCTGATACACCGTTCGTCATGCTGCTGAATCTGCTGTTGTTGATGCGACTGTTTGTCTGTTTTCGCACAATTACTTTGAGGACCTTTGAGGTACACGGCTACGTGTCTTACGACATACTAGCCTCTTTCGCTGATACACCGCCATCATGATATGGATGACAAAAAAAAAAAGTGTTGTTACTGTTACTGCAACTGTTGAAATTTCAGTCTGTAGTCGTCAGGTTCGTAGTGGGACGGTTGTGGACACGATTTTGTGCGTGCCATACTGGCCGCCCCTCTGCTATTTTTTTCCTTGACCATGCTGAATCTGCCGTTGTCGATGCAACTGTTTGTCCGTTTTCGTACAATCATTGGTGGGACCCTTGAGGTACACGGCTACGAGTCTTACGATATACGGGACTCGTTGCCGATTTTCTTCGATCGCCACATTGTCATGATATGGCAAAATGGCATTTTGAGGACCCTGTCTTTCGGATGAGATGATAAACCGAAGTCCCGTGCGCAACATGCGCACGTAAAAGAACCCGCGGCAACGAGGGAGTTGTCTCTGGCAAAACTGTGTAGAAACTCACCGGTAAAACAAATATACGCGGGGAAATACCGAAAAGGGGTGGCGCCGTACTATGGCGACGCGCTCTCACTGGAAGAGCGGCCCGAATTTCACGCAGAGAACTCTGCCGTGACTATAAATATATCATACGGTATGATATGGCAAACTGGCCGCCACTCTGCCGTTTTCTTTTACACAATCCTGATATGGCAAAAAAAAATGTGCCGATTACTGTATCGCTGATGCTGCTGATGATGTCACTGATGCTGCTGGATTGTAGGTCTGGTGGTCAGTTTCGTAGTGGGGGCGGTTTCGGACACGAACTTTATGTGTGTTCCGTACTGACCGTCCCTCTGCCGTTTTCCCCTGACTGACACGCTTGAAACTAGCCCCAAAAAAAAAGCCTGCAACTGCTGGATTGTAGGTCCGGTAGTCAGTTTCGTAGTGGGGACACACGAACTTTATGTGCGTTCCGTACTCCATCTGCCGGTTTCCCCTGACTGTGACACGCTTGAAACTAGCCAAAAAAAAAAGCGTTGATACTGGAGTTGTTAGTTTCGTAGTGAGACGGTTGCGGACACGATCTTTGCGTGTTCCGTACTGGCCGCCAATCTGCGCTTTTCGTATGTGGAAAAAAAAAAAGCGTTGTTGCTGTTGCTGCAACTGCTGGATTGTAGGTCTGGTGGTCAGTTTCGTAGTGGGGGTGGTTGTCGGGCACGAACTTTATGTGCGTTCCGTACTAGCCGCCCCTCTGCCGTTTTCCTTGACCGCTAGTTGCTGTTACCGCAACTGTTGAGTCGTCGGTCTGGTAGTTACCCATTGTTGTGTATTTGTCTTGTACGTAATTGGTAATCTTGCATGATCGGAATGTAATGCGTTTTCTATACGCGACCTATCCGACAATTATTACTCATAATATACACCAGTCACGGAAATATACGCTTGATATCGTGATTGATGGGGGGGGCCGAGGTCTCTTTACGGCACATGGGACATGGAAAATAACCAAACTCAACAACGTGTGACAACATGGGGTGAACATTTTTTTTGCGGGCGTGTTGCCTTTGTCAATATGGTGTGTGTTGCATTTGTCGTGCGTGGCAAACTAACGTCTGTGCGTTTGCAAAAACTGCGCACGCACCTTTTGATCATTCGTCGTTTTGCATACACAAATCGGATTATTTTGTGGGCGACCCCAGTCTGCTTCTTGCGTCCGTCACTGGTTCGGGACAAAGCCTGTGGGGTTTTTTTGCCAAAAAATTCACACACGCACATTTTGTTCATTACCATTTTGGTATGTTTTCCCGTAACAAGATACAGCGGTCCCGTCTGCTTGTCTTGATTGTCACTGCTCCAGTACTGCACTGGACAGACGTACGCCTGTGTATTTTTTTTTCAAAAACTGCACACCACATTTTTTGTTCATTCGTTTTTACCAACGTCTATTTTGTGGGATGATACGTAGCGGCCCTGTCTAATTTCCGTTAGCCTGTGTTTTTTTGCCAAAAAACTTAGCACGCAGTTTGTTTATTCGTCATCCATTCCACTAGCGCAATCACTCCTCGTCGCTTATGTTGATACGCGGCTGGGGTCGAGGTCGCGTCAAGCTAGGTATGAACTCGCGGGGAACATCACAGAGCACATTCCACTAGCGTCACCAATCCTCTTTCGTCACTGTCTGTCGATTCATGTTTATACAGCTGGGGTCGGAGGTCACGCGGAGTCTTTCACACAAAAAAATGTGTAATAATACCCTCAACATTTACTGCGTCGCAGTTTGTATCTTGCTTTGATCAGTGTTAAAAAAATCGCTACTATTGCATCATTCTGTAGATTCTGGTTTTTAAAATGTTTTTGTGGATATTCCAGTTTTAATGTTTTTTGTAGAATTATCCCCCGCTTGAGTCGTTTCACAAAACGCATGTGGGTTGCCAATACGAGTTAGGTTCTCGCGTAGCCCATAGCTCGAGTGAGTCTCGTATTTTACACAAGATGTATCGGGGTAAACTTCACTAATATATTTTGGCTCACTGTGACTGACGGTGGTTTGAGTATTTTACAAAAGATGATCCATAGCTCCAATGAGTCACGGATTTTACACAGTGTGTAATAATCAACGGCGATTCAGCCATTTTTACTGCATTTCCAGTACATTCTATGACCCTTTGATTCTGGTTTGACTAGCTAGGTATGACCTTCTCCATCGCACGCACAAGGATCCATAGCTCGAGTGAATCACGTATTTTACACAAGATGTATCGGGTAAACTTCACTAATATATTTTGGCTCACTGTGACTGACGGTGGTTTGAGTATTTTACAAAACGAGGATCCATAGCTCGAGTGAGTCGCGTATTTTACACAAGATGTAATAATCTTTACGGCGATACAGCCATTTTACTGCACTTCCAGTACGTTCTGTCGACCCTTTGATTCTGGTTCGACTATTTTTCCAAAACGCATGCCCATCGCACGCGCACGAGGATCATCCGATGAGTCACGGATTTTACACAGTGTGTAATAATCATGTCGGTATCACTATGCTTCCTAAATCACCATTTTGTTTATTCCGGTACGATGCCAGGTTTTTCCAATATTCGCCATCATCCCTTTGTAGATTCCGGTGCAATGGCAGGGTTCTTCTTCCGGTATATTCTATCGACCCTGTTGTCGATTTTGAATAGTCACAAAACTCATGTGGGCTGCGACGGTAGGATTTTTCCGCTATTTGCCATCATACTTTTGTAGATTCCGGTGCGATCTTCCTACGTCGCTAGTTCTAAAGTAAAGCAAAACCTCACCCATGTGTTCATCTTTCTGGAATTGCGCGCTCACTGTAACCAACTCCGTAACTGTGATGACTTGTTTTCTTCAATATTCTAAATATATCTCATTTTCTCGTTGCGCCTTCGCTCGAAGCGTCTCTAAAGTAAAAAATTCACCAAAATGTAATGCGTTTATGCGCGACTTTTTGGTCAATTCATTTTGGGGTTAATTGTTTGATTTACACGCACGATATTAATTTTCGTTTTGGCATTTGTGTGATGAGTTAAATACTAGTGATTCCTCTGTGTGGGCTGGGGTGTTTATGTCTCGGTACTCCGACTGGTTCATCCTGCGGGTTTGCGGTTTATTAGAATGACTATGAACCGCACATTTCAAACATCTTATCGCAACACATATATGTTTCATGGCGGTTCTATATTCGAGCAATTTAATGTGCGGGAGTCTACCAAACGACACGTAACGCACCATCTGGGACAGTGGCGCACCAACGATGGTTCGCACCTTCGGGTTTGGTGAATAAGGGTTGAGTTGGGTGTTGTCGATGCGGACTTTGCCGTCGAGTGGTTGTGATGGGGGGGGAGGATTCGATACCGTCGACATGGTGCTATTGTTGGTGTTATTGCGGGCTTCGCTGTTGTGTCGATACGGCCATTGGGGACCTTGACGTACCATCGCCGTTTGCTGTGGTTGTTGTCGTCGTTTTTGGCTGTAGTGTAACTATTGTCGTTGATTTCGACGCCAAATATGGATGCTGGTGTTGATGTTGATACGTCGTGGCGATACGACGTACCATCGCAGTTTTGCTGTGGTTGTTGTCGTTGTCGTCGTTGTCGGCTGTAGTGTAACTATTGTCGTTGATTTCGGATGCTGGTGTTGATGTTGATGTTGATGTTGATACGTCGTGGCGATCACATAACGGATACCGTGCTGCGGTCGTTATCGGTGGCGGTGTGCTGTTGGTGCTATGTGTGCAGTGGACGCTACGTGTGCTGTGGTTGTTACTGTCGCTGTTGGTCCCGCTGTTATTGTCATCGACGTGATGACGGTCGATACCTGTCTTTAGGATTCACTGTTGTTGTTTACATGACTATTACGCGGTCATCGTTATCGCCATGACCATATAACGGTTGTTGCTGTTGCTGCTGGCGTCGCCTTGGTCGTTATCACGACTGAGTCTTTAGGATTTGCCGTTTGACACATCGATGTGTCTGGCAAGGATTTCAACGATTCATGAGAGTCCCCGATCTTAGACAGTGTTTTGTAATAATATACACATAAGTCTGCGACGTTTCAGTCATGGCCACGTCACATACGTGGGTATGCGCACTTTCATATACCCCTGGATGTTCTCCGAAACGTCTCATTTGGTCAGTGAGATATACATACATTTTTTAAGCCTGGCTGGGCCAGATTAGTCATCTTCGCTTCAAACCACCCGATTATTTCGGATATTTGGTTGGGTTAATTGAGTGTGTTTGTGGTCTTTCATCATTTGGTGACATTACGTTTCATTGGGTCTGTCGTACATGATTGCAATGTAGTGTCCGTATCGGAAGGTCTTTAGCGCCGACCCGGCAATGCCTGTTCGGTCGACTCGCTCTTGTTACGTCCTAAAATGGCGAACGCACCTTTTGAAAATCGATGTTGGTAATTTGTTGGTTAATTATCCAGGGCAAATTACGATCATCACGATAATATATGCATACATTCCGCAACTACGCGAATGTTCACCACAAATATTTACACGCACCGTAAGTGTCCCAAGAATCATACGACTCGGATACACACATTTCGTACACACACATACACACTTTCTTTGAAACAAATTCGCTAAATTCACTCAACTCATTGAATGGCGATTGATCGAGCACTTGATCGACCCCAGTTAATTGCCGCAGGAGTAAAAATCCAATTCTTGGAGCAACTCAGTTCAATTCATCATAACTGTCGACCGGCCAGGTTTGATCAATTGATTTTTTTTTGTATTATCATAATCAATATATCCGAAATGTAATGCGTTCTTACGCGACTTTTCGGTCCATCCTTATTAATGGTTACTTTTAATCATCCATTACGAATGTTAGGGCGACTGAAGCAAAATCGATCACTCCGTCATACTCAAGTTAATTGGCTAAAGAGTGAAAAACCAAGTCTTGGCCTGTTAAATTGGGATCGATAGATTGATCAGTTGAAATCTCATCGGACGACGGAGCGAAAGACTAAAATTTTGAATTTTATTTTTTTAATTTCAGGGGGGTGGACTGACCGGCGGAGGAAAATTGATTACTCCTCAAATCCTCAATGACTCGAACGGAGTGACTCAAGTCCCGCTCAAGTCATTGGGATTGATAGAGTTGTCAGTTGGAATCATCGGATGACGGAGCGAAAGATTACTAATAATCGATTACTCATTTAATCACAATCGATCGGGACAGGAGTGATAATCAAGTCCTGGTCGTTCAATTGCGATTGGTAGAGCGATCGGATGGGCAACTGGGAGAGCGATCGAACTAATTTTATTCCAGATAACATTGCGCACGGATGGGCGGATGGATCACTCAGTCATGCCCTCTTATAAAAAAAAACCCAAGATCGGTCAATACTTTTAACTCCTGCCGAGCCGAACGAGAGTAAAAAAAAATCAAAGGTTCGTTCGATTCGCCAAGGGTTGAGAATAGTGATCGATTGAAATCATCAGTGAAAACATTCTGACCAAACCGCCTGCACTTGACAGAATATCCCCGCTTAAAATAGTCGGGTTCGATATCCTGGTCAACTTTCGTTTGAAACGTTTCTCCCTACCCTCTGCTAGTCCCCGTTGGGGTTTTGACGAATTCATCCGCGTTTGTGGGTCGACCGAAGAGGCATCTCATCACAGGAAGCTTTTTTCGGCTAATCAGGTTGCGTTGTTCGATGGAAAACCGAAGTCCAAACAACGCTCCTCCGTATACTCCTCTTGTGCTTAAATCGTTCTGAGTCTATAATACCCATACATGGATTTTAAGGAATGTGTGTAGGTCGAATCAACCCATAATAAGTTACCAATAAATACATACCATAAGCGATGACACCGATGGTACATGACAGTATAATCATATTTTATATTTGCTACCAGACGTAACAATACTCGGGATGATCCATTATCCACGTTTTGCAAACAAATGCATCGACGGTTTATAACCAACTGAATTGTGACCAGTGACATTTTATTCCGACATGATGGCTACGAGAGTGAAAAAAAATCTTACTCCGGAGCGAACTCATTCGTCATACATCCGGTGTAACTATGTTCTCACTGGCTGTGAGTTGGGTCGGGGCAGGAAATGATTGCTACCGGATCAAGTACATACACTATATGTAGCTTTGTAATACGGTCAGTTTGTAGCGGAGAGTGAACAAAACGACTCCCGTACATTCTGGCAGTACTACAAAGTTACTCGGTTCAAGAACCACACTGGTGGGGATGTTGAGGAAATTGGCGGTGGTATCTTGACGCGATACCGTCGTTGTGTGAACGTTGTCATTATTGATGACGCGAAGACATGGCGCTGTCGTTGATATCGACACTGACAGAGGGTTTCGATGCAATGATGGTGGGGATGTTGAGGAATTTGGTGGTATCTTGACGCCATACCGCCGTTGTTGTGAACGTTGTCATTATTGATGACGCGAAGACATGGCGCTGTCGTTGACAGAGGGTTTCGATGCAATGATGGTGGGGATGTTGAGGACGTTAGCGGTGGTATCTTGACGCGATACCGTTGTGGTTGTGAACGTTGTCATTATTGATGACGCGAATACATGGCGTTGTCGTTGATATCGACACTGTCGTTGACAGAGACGATGGCGGCATTAGTAGTGCTGATGTGACGATGGTGACAGGTACGAAGTCGATATCGGCTGTGCTGATGCTGACGATGTTGTTGGTATCGTTGATGTCGTCGCCGACGCGATGACCATATAACGATGCCAATGCTTTTTTTGTTGTGGGATTCATCGCCTCGGACGTTATCACGACCGTGACCATATAACGGTCTGATGCACCGATTAGTTAGGGGTTGATAGTTTCATTTCGATGTTTCCCACTTGCGGGTCTTTTCAGTCTCGCTTTGATTCATTGGGTCTGCCGTCGATGCACCGATTAGTTAGGGGTTGATAGTTTCATTTCGATGTTTCCCACTTGCGGGTCTTTTCATTCTCGCTTTGATTCATTAGGTCTGTCGCGTTGAAATGTGTGTAGTTGCAAACAAGAATCACATACGTACACCGCGCATTCGCCAAGCAATCTTTTTTTTCACTACGAAATGTAATGCGATCATACGCGACTTTTCGATTCATTATTGTGTTTTAGTTAGTGAATTGGCGAGATCGAGCACTCGATTGGCCCCAGTTAATCGCCGCATGAGCGAAAAAAATTCAGGTGGTTGCCTGGGGATTGATAGAGTCTCGACTGCTACGACCCTTCCACATATCCTGGTGAGCGACTAAACCGCAGAGCAAAATCTCGACCGGACGGGAGTGAAAACCAAGTTCTGGTCGATTGACAAACCGATCAATTCAATATATCCTGGTAAATGAACTGCAGAGCAAAATATTGAGCATTCAGTCAAGTCCGACCGGACCGAACGGGAGTGAAAACCAATTCTTCATCGGATTTGGCCGGACTTGATAGAGTGACTCAGTTCGAATCATCAGGAAAACTACATTTTGTGCGAACGTCGCCTGTCAAATATATACGAGAAAAAAAAAACCCAGATATTTTGTTTGTTTGGTATGTGACTGGAGTGAAAAAACGTCCCGTACATTCTGACCAAACTATAAGTCTCTCGGTTCAAGAACCGCAGAACTACGTTTTTGTATAGTCGCTTTCGCAGCGATGCGTTGTGTGTATGCGTACCTCTATTCGCGCGTTTGTGACACACGCATACACACTACTTTACATAGCTGAGCCTTGAGGAAGGCCTTGATGTGCTTGTGGATACCGTGGGACGTGACGGCGACCCTAATACCCGTCATCGCCTGGCCCCAGTCTGTATATTTGGTATGCATTTATACGGCGACTTTTCATACACCCGTTCATTTTCTCGTTGCGCCTTCGCTCGAAGTGGCAATTCCCAATTAATCACAGAGGTTATAACTCGTTTCTGCACCAAAATGTAATGCGTTTATGCGCGACTTTTTGGTCAATTCATTCTTGGTTTTTTTTATTTAAGTGAATGTGGTGCGAACCATCTCTCGGCACTCACCATATCTACAATTTTGTTTTCAATCTTGTTGGCGCCTTTTCAGGTTTTGTATATATTTTGCGTTTGATTGTGGTGTTACCGCTGAGGTATTCCCTGTCGAGTGATGGTGCTGTGAGTGGTTGTGATGGTGCTGATGGGGACTTTGATGCCATTGTCATCGACATGATGTTGTTGGTGATATCGATATCGGTGTTGTTATAGGGGTGGGGTCGATGTTGTGTTGATACTGTCGTTGGGGACGGTAATGTTGTCGCCGACGCGATGACCATATAACGATGTTTTTTTTTTGTTGCGGGATTCGTCGCATCGGACGATCTTTAGGATTCCACTGTTGTTATTGTTGACGTGACTATTACACAGTCATCGTTCTTGTCATCGTGATGACCATATAACGATGCCAATGCTTTTTTTGTTGTGGGATTCGTCGCATCGGACGTTACCGAGTCTTTAGAATTCACTGTTGTTATTGTTGTTATCGTTCTCGCCGTCGTGATGACCATATAACGATGCTTTTTTTTGTTGTGGGGATTCGTCGCCTCGGACGTTACCGAATCTTTAGGATTCACTGCTGTTGTTGTTGTGAGCTTCGTCACCTCGGTTGTTATTACGACCGAGTCTTTAGGATTCACTGGTGTCTGGCAAGGAGTCCCCAATCTTATACGGTGTTTGCGATAATATACACATAATGAGAGTCTGCGACGTTTCGGTCATCACATATATACGCTTTCGTATACCCCGACATCTTGACATTCAGACAAATCGTGCGATCTTCATGGATTTTCTGGCACATCTCCGCATTATCGTGCTGAAACACGCACGGGTCTTCTGGCACATCTCCGCATTATCGTGCTGAAACACGCACGGGGCGGGTAGGTATGAGTATCGATCATTCTTTTGCCATTTTTCATTTCTCAGTCCGGTTATCGCATTTGGTCAGTATATACACGTGGGATATATATACATTCCTTTGATTATTTGGGACAGAGTCGCATCTTAAAGGAACTAACCGATTATTTCGGGCATTTGGTTGGAGTACGTCTTTTTGTGTTTTGGTGACATTACCGTTCTCTTGCTGGTTTTATCTGCTCAGTCTGGTTCTTTCACGTGGAATATACGCACCTTTCGGTTTCGTTTTGATCATTTGGGGCAAATCAGTTCTTAATTTTGTTTGGGTTTTTTGACGTCGTAATTCTGTGTATCGAGGACTACTTACCGATAACGTTCCGGATTTTTTGTCGTCTTCATTTTCATCCGATACGTTGGTGTGCTTCGGTGGCATTACCGTTCTTTGCTTTTTTATGTTTCTCAGGCTGGTTCTTGGGATATACATATATTTCATTGATTTGGGATAATTTGTCATCTTCGCATCTTAAACAAATCACCGATTATTTCGGACTGAGTGTGTTTGTGGTCTTTCATCAGGTATTTCTGCGTTTGGTGTCCCTCGTTTGGTTCGTCATCAGGCATTCTGGTGGGTGCTATTACCGACTGAGTTCTTTCGTGTGGGAAATCCCACAATCTTTTCATGATTTGATTGTGGATTTTGACGTCACTGGTAGTTTTGGTAAGTCTTCAGGGAGACTTTCAGATAAAGTTTGGATGTTTTGTCAGTTTCAGCATGACCAGACAGCCGTCGTGATTGTGGAAATGTCGCTGGCCTGCAATGTCCACCCGGGTTGATTTGGCTTGGTTGATAATACCCTGCTGTTTTTTTTAAATGGCGAACGCACTTTTTACTGCGATACTGCTCTGGTCCAGCAAAGTTGGATCCGTCGGATTTGGCTTGGTGGTTAAGTTTCTGCTGTTATGAAATGGCGAACGCATTTCTACCGTAATACGTTACAAACACATGCGGACAACGTCGACGAGGATCGTATGGTCCGGATACACATTTCGTACGGACACGCATACGGACACGCACGGGCGGGGCGTACTCGCTGTGTGGTGATCGTGGAATGGTGTAATCGTGTGATTTACCAACCACCAACACCCAGTCATGGTCTCGTAGATTCTTTACCAGCAAATGTACTATGGACGGCATTTGACAGTAAACTCAATAATCTGCATATTGTAATACGCGACTTTTTGGTCCATCATTTATCATTGTATTCGTTAATCTTATTCATCCAAGGCGGAGCAAAATCGAGCACTCGATCAGCCCTGTTTAATCGGTCGAGTGAAAAACCAAGTCTCGATCGGTCCGAATGGGGTTGGTATAGTGACTCAGTTTAATCAGCATATGACGGAGCGGATGACGGCCACTGGGACGGCGGAGCAAAACCGATCACTCCATCACACCCACTTCGATCGGTCAGGAGTGAAACAAAACCAAGTCCTGGCCGATGGATGGGTCGATGGAGCGATAGTTGGAATAATCGGATGACAGAGCGGAAGCCCCTAATCCATATACGAAATGCGCTTATTATTAACAGTTATATAGAATTGGGCGAACTGGTGACTAAACGGCGGAGCAAAATTGATGCTATTTCGCTCTCGTGGATTGAACGGGAGTAGTCCCGTTAGGTGTTGAATGAGTCGTATCATAATCCATATATCCGAAATGTAATGCGCTCTTACGCAACTTTTCGGTCCATCCTTCATTTAGTCGTTACTTTTAATACGATTTCTATAAAAACTGGGGTGAATTGGTGACGCAAATCAAATTCTCGAGCTTTCACTCAAGTCCAAATGAACCGAACCGGAGTGAAAAACCAAGTTCTGGTTCGGTCGATTGGATTTGGTTGATTGATCGACTCAAATCATCGGATGACGGACCCAAAAAACTACTTTGTATACACGCCGCTACGATACAAAACAAATCGGCATAGTGGCACCATTATATATATTCACACACGTGTCGTCTGTCTGTTAATATATATACGGTGATTCGTTTTGATACGCATACGTTTGATGGTTGTGAATGTACGGACATACCTCGTACGATCTAATCGATTTGCGTATATGCATTCGTCATAAATCGGGTGTAATTACGGGTTGCCAAGTTGGGCTCCCTTTTCCGCTCTAGCCGTTGGGATTCATGCCGCTAGCATGAACAAAACGAACGATTTTGGTAAATCGTTTGTTTATTTTTTTGACACCCTACAACGGGTCTAGTCACGCACGCATATGTTTCGTTCGTGATCTCTCTTTTTTGCGTTTGTGTGTTCCACATACATACATACCTATATGCATACATACAGACACACCGGACACACCTTGTCTTTTGAATTAGAGAAAAGACAACTTGTGTTGATTAGAGTGTTGTGAGAGTGAAAAACGTCTCGTGCATTCTGACCAAATTAAGTTGCTCGTTTCAAGAACTACAGAACATCAATTGTATAAGTATACTGTATATATGACTATACCGTTTTGTATCGCTTCCATGCATACATACAGACACACCGGACACACCTTGTCTTTTGACTTAGAGAAAAGATAGACATCAACTTGTGTTGGATTAGTGTGTCGTGAGAGTGAAAAACGTCTCGTGCATTCTGACCAAATTAAGTTGCTCGTTTCAAGAACTACAGAACTTCAATTGTATAAGTATACTGTATATATGACTATACCGTTTTGTATTGCTTCCACAGCGAGTCTACCGTCAACTTTGTTGATTAGTATGCCGTGAGAGTGAAAAACGTCTCGTGCATTCTGACCAAATTAAGTTGTTCGTTTCAAGAACCGCAGAACTAAAGATCCGATTGTGTATAAGTATATATCCAATTGTGTATAAGTATACTGTATATACTGTATATATGACTATATCGTTTTGTATAAACGTCGCTTCCGCAGCGACCCAACCCCACCAGAACCCGACCAGACCGACGTCTACCTCAGGGACCAAAGATCCAATTATAATACTGTATATATGACTATACCGTTTTGTATGTATATACTGTATATATGACTATACCGTTTTGTATGTATATACCGTATATATGACTATACTACCGTTTTGTATATACTGTATATATGACTATACCGTTTTGTATATACTGTATATATGACTATATCGTTTTGTATAGATTCCGCAGCGACCCAACCCCACCAGAACCCGGCCAAACCGACGTCTACCTCAGGGATTGCAGAACCAAGTTTTGTGTACATGTATATATGACTATTTGTATAAACGTTGCAGGGATTGACGTCCGGCCCCCCCATCGATTGACGCCCCGATCACGCCTTTTTGTTGAAAATTATATATATGAAAAAAAACCCAACAACGGTGTGTTCGTTCGTGCGTATGCGCGCTCTCTGTTTCGTATGCGCGCATTTGTGATCCACTACATACGCGCGTACGTACATACATTCCAACTTTTGTCTGCTATACGGTTTGTAACCAACAGGATCTACGGTTTGTAACCAACTGCGTGCCATCCATTCCGTTAGTCCCGACTAACTGAGTTAGTTTGGGCCGTGAAAAATGTACGCGTGTATGGAATAACGAGACGTAAAACTCGGGATAATCCGCGAACGAATTGTGACATTACATTCTGGTATTACGATATGGGAGTGAAAAACGTCTCATACGTTGTGTCAGAATGAAAAGTTACTCGGTTCAAGAACTAGAAGTAGCTACCGGTGGGATCCATGCTGCTACCGGACGAGACAAACGATGGTACGTGCCGTAACTTTTATATTCTGTCAGTGCGTATCGATAGTGAGCGAAAAACGTATCATTCGTTCTGGCAGAATTAAAAAGTTGCTCAGGAGCGAACGAGGGTTGTATTTGTCACAAATCTGTGGCTGCAAGTTGGGGATCCCAGGACAAAAGGTGCATCCGTGCTGCTAATCCGAAAACGCATGGGGGGGGTTATGTGTTTGCATATTATAGCTCTAAGATTTTCAGATTTACATTTTTCAGACAGGCCCGCTAACCAGTCGTCGCCAATGTTTGGGTCACGCCTTTTGTTGTCTGTTCCGTACTCTATCCAGATCCCCTAAACGTAATAAGATACGTACTATATACGAGATATAATCCATAAGAAGAAGCACATACTATATACGAGATATAAGTGTCCTGGTTCATACATTATAATCTATAAAAAGGTATATACTATATACGAGATATAATCGCACAAATCAATAATGAAGAAACTGCGTGGAACATAAGCCGTAAGCTGTCTAATCTATTAACGAAAGAACACATTGTATTTTGCATTTCGCCGTTACGGAAAACTGTTGAATCTTTTCATATACCAACCAACCAACCAACCTATATATATACTGATTTATCTACGATATTTCACCGTTACGGAAAACGTGTTGAATCTTTTCATGTACCAACCAACCAACCAACCTATATATATACTGATTTATCTACGATATTTCACCGTTACGGAAAACGTGTTGAATCT
>JAVDPJ010466656.1:0-14554 GCA_034780015.1 Urosalpinx cinerea
GGGGTTCCAGTAAACATAGTACACCTATTTATAAAGTAATTCATCATATGACAAGAATAGGTAGTATTAAAAACAGAGAGAGAGAGAGAGAAATGTAAAGTAACAGTAAAAGTTCGTCATAACATGAAGTAACAAATACAAGTGGCTGAATAAGGGCTTGGCCCAAAAATGTCCACCCTACCCATTGTTTTGCGTTTGTTATTTCAAAGTATTTATTTATGGGTGTGTGATAGTGATTCAGACTGAAAAAGCCTAATTTCTTTACCATTTAGGTGTGCAATGGCAGCTACGAAAAACCTTACACCAATCCACAAGGACCTGTCCATATCATTACTGGATCTGGGGTAAGATTTTTTCTTGTTGGGGCTGTTTTGCTGCAGCATTTGGTTTTTTTAGGTTAAAGGCTTATTAAAATATGAAATTTAGGTTTATTTGTGAGTGAGTGTGTGTGTGTGTATGTGTGTGTGTGTGTGTGTGTGTAAAAATTATAATAATGATACTAAACATCCTTTGATTAAAAAAAGTAGTTATACTTTATTTCTCAAAGAAATTAAAGAAGAAAAAGAAAATAACACAACATTTTGAACATCATCAGTATGTTATTTAGTGCCTAAGGAGGTGTCATTAAAGGGGTAGTGCTTTTCCAGAGTTGCCATAATACAGCAAGCACTGGGTGTGTATTTTGTATGAAAATTATGTCTTCCTCCTCTTCTTCTTCTTTTATAGAGTGTACTTCTTCGTTGTGTAGAAGTTTATGACTCCCAGGTATCTGGTTTTACCCACAGTATGGAGAGTGGCTCAGGAGAAAATAACGACCATGGATTCAGACTACTTGAGTTCACCAGCAGCCACAAGCTAACGCTTGCCAACACATTGTTCCCACACGAAGGGAAATAAGCCACCTAGGTCTGTACATAAGTTGACCTGGGAGACCGTAAAAATCCCCACACTTATTTCACCAGGCGCTGCTGGGATTCGAACCCACAACTTCAGGACCATCAGGATTAGAAATCCGTCGCCTTAACCACTCGGCCATGGCGCCCGTATCATCTAGTAAAAGAGGAAGTGCAAGTTGTGTGTGTGTGTGTGTGTGTGTGTGTGTACATATGGTTATTTTCGTTTTATATATTGTTACTTTTGCTTTAGATATCTATCGTTATTTTTATTTCTGTCTTGACATTTTTTATTTTCATTATTATATCAATTCATTTTCTAGTGTAGCTGCATGTGAATATCAGCAACATTTTGTCTCTGTCATGCACTCATCAGTGGAACCATGCAGCCTGTGCATGAATACTGTTCAAATCTTGATGTCTTGTAGGGTGACAGAGAAGGTCAGACACCATTCCACAAGAAGCTGACGGATTTTAGCGCGTTCCGTACTGACGACTACGGCTGGACGATAATGGACATCATGAACAAGACCCATCTCAGCCTGCAGGAAGTGTCCATCAACAAGGTGTGTTGTTCATTTGGAGAGAAGCCCACAGAGAAGTTGGTGGTCTGTGTTGTATAATCTGTGAGTTTCCTGATGGCATAAGTTTCAGAGTTTTTAATCTATGGTATGGTAGAGTATATTTTTTATGGTCACATCAGACTTCTCTGTGTGGAATTTGGGCTGCTCTCTGTGGGGAGAGCGTGTCACCACAGTGTGGCGCCATCTTTTTATTTCTTTTTCATGTCTGAATTGTGTAGAGAGTGTGTGACCATAGAAAAGTGCCATCCATTTTTTGCTTTTGTTTTGCTTTTTTTCTGTGTGCATTGTGTGTGTGTTTGCCTATGACCACAGACAGAAGTAATTGTGATTTATTGATAATGGTGCTCCAGAGCCAGTAGAATCAGTGAAAGATTTTAGGGTTCTGTGCAGATAGGAATGTCACATTTGAATGAAATGCAAGTGGTAAAAAAAAAAAGTAGATGATACGATAGATCTGATTTCTTATTGTGTAAACGTTGATATTCTTTATTTCAGATTAAAACACTGTCAGTGCAGAATATGTATTCATTATGCACATATTTAAGATATCCTTTATGACAAATCAATTAAAGCTGAACATAGTAACATAATTTAAACATCAGAACTGAAGAAAAGAAATAATTGTTAAGGATAGTACTAAAAGGTTTATTGCACACTCTTTTTTTCATTTCATGTCTAGTGTCAGTAGCAGTCTTGTTTTATTATCTTTTCTGAAGATTTTTCTTTGATAAATGAAAAGGTTAATCCAGACCAAACTATAATGTGTAGCTGTTATTTTAAGCTGTCAGTATCTTTACTTATGAATAACTGTCAAACATGAGAGAGCATGTATAAAAACTGGCAGTAACGAAGCCCTAGTGAAGCAGTGTGAGAAAATGCTTTCTTATTATACTTGATTTCCTAAATGAAAACTGTTTGTTGCAGGGAGGTGAGATCATCGACAAAATATGGCTGATCAAGTCAAAACACGGAGCTGGATCCTACAACTGTCTGTGATCAAATGTTCATCGCCTGCTAGTCACTTGGTGTGGGGGTTTGTGCCAAGTTTTACCATAGTCCATACATCCGGTGTTCTTTTTTTTGGATGTGGTTCATTTGTTTAATGAACACATAGTTGTTGCTTTGTTAGGTGCTAATATCACCTGAAGCACAAAGGTCAAATCAGTGCAAAATTGGTCTTTTTTCGAGATTGATGATATTCTAACCAGTTAGGTGTTTTATCAGTAAATTGTCTTTTTTTTGTCATTGACAATCGAGTCATTTCTGTTTTCACACTTTTGGTTTTTTAAGTACAAAACGGCCTTTTATCTTTGTATTGGATTAATCTTACAATGTGTGTTTTATTGTTTCATTGTTAGATTGTAGATGACTATATGTTTTTAAAGTATTCTTTAATCTGTGTATTGGATTAGTCTTACAATGTGTGTTTTATTGTTTCGTTGTTAGATTGTAGATGACCATGTTTTTAACCCCTTCCCTGCCGTGCTAAAAGAGCAATTTGATATTTTTGTGTGCCAGGCCAAAATTTTGGATTTTGGGTTTAAAACACAAAAACTCGCCTACCTCTTGTCCATTGGTCATAACAAATGGTCAAAAGGAAAGAACTACTCTTTGACTACTATGGCACAGTCCTGAGCAATTTACATGGTTATTATCTATGCCAGTGATCAGATCCTTGCTGATGAAAGTACAGCGTGACAGACATGGTCCTGGGCACATGAGATGGCGCTGAGAACAACGTAAGACACACGGCGCAAGCAGCGAAGAGTTTAAAGTACAGAATAATCTTTAATCTGTGCATTGGATTTTAAGCTTGTAGTTGTACGTCTTATCATTTCATCGACAGGTTGTAGATAACTGTTGTCTTGATGAAACAAAATTGTCTGGAGAGTTGAACCAGTCACAGCTTGAAGGCGGTGTGTGCACCATCTTTTTATAGCATTTTATTATTACTTTTGATTTTCTTTCTTTGTCTTGATATAACCTTCCTACTTTTATGCCTGCCATTATTTTTTTTACATCTGCTGCAACTGTTGTGTTTTTTCTCTCCTCATTTTCTTTCTTTCTTATTTATTTTTTCTTTAAACATTCCATGTTATTTGTCTCAAATGCAGGATGCTCTTCCCAGGTAGAGCATGTTACCACAGAACAATCCAACCCTTTGGTTTTTTTTGGTCTGCATATATATTTATTTGTTTCTTAGTTTATTTTTCTGGCAAATATTGCCAGGGACAGTTTGTTCTCTTCTTCCCATGGATTGTTTTATGAGCACTGAATGCATGCTGCAGATGGTTTATTATTTCGTCTGAAAGACAAGAACCCTGACCTCGTTCTCTTCTTCCCATGGATTGTTTTATGAGCGCTGAATGCACGCTGCAGATGGTTTATTGTTTCGTCTGAAAGACAAGAACCCTGACCTCGTTCTCTTCTTCCCATGGATTGTTTTTATGAGCACTGAATGCATGCTGCAGATGGTTTATTGTTTCGTCTGAAAGACCAGAACCCTGACCTCCACTCAAGATACAGTGGAATGGGCAGAGAGAAATCTTATTTTGGATGTGGTGCACAAAAAAGGTTGGTGTCTTACCAGTAATTAAAAATTGTCTTTTTATCATAGATATTTGATTCCCTTTTTGTTTTTAAACTGCAATATTCTTGTTTGTTTGTTTTTTTTATCTGTAATTGTATGATAAAGAAATACCAGAGATGATGCTGTCACTTAGCAACTTTTGTCCTTTAGTATGGGATGGCAGCAACTGGCGATAGCAGCGCATGCAGTACCTGAGACTAATTTATTGTCTGTGGCCTTTTCTTTGGAAGGAGGGACTTGCCCGAAGTAATAAAACATGTACATATATATGTCAGTGTGTGGAACAACTGATGATTTGTACTTGCATATCATGGGCTTTCAGTTCTGTTTTACAGTGAGTGAATGAGTGAAATTTCCAGATTTTTCCTTGCTTTCCGCCACAGGAAGGTTGAGGGACATGCTGCTTTGCAAGATTTATTCATATTACATGAGCTGGTATAAATTCAATTATTAGTTGTATAGATTTCTTTTTGCCTCAACTCATTGGAGCTGCAGGAAAATGTCCAGTAAAATATATATATCTGTAGGTTCAAACTGTAGACACTGCTGGCTTATATTTGAAATAAAAAAGTGAACTAAATGTGATTCAGTAAACATGAAACAAGTACCGGTAATACAGAGAGAATAAACTTGAAAAATGTGTGTGTGTGTGTGTGTGTTTTAATGACAGTAGACTCAAAAGCTCTTTCAAATAATGACAAAGGCGTGTGCAGACAGACAAAAAAGGCAAAGTTATGTTGATAGATCCAGTGCATTATATATGTGGACCAAGACACTCCTACCACACAGTATTCATTTCTATCACTGTTGATAAAAATTCAACAAGAATTCATCAGAAATACTATATAAGTCAGTTTTGGTCTTTGGGTCACTGGGCTGCAAACTGAACTGTTGCTGTCACCGTACAGTGAATCATACAAAGATATACAAAAACAACAAATCAAAACAAATCACATGAATGGGAAAAAAAGAAGAAGAGAACTGACCCAAAAGTTCACCAGCGTTCTTTGCAGGACTGCAGAATTTGGGCTGGTGCCTGTGAACCAGTGCCACAAGAGCTCTCATCCATGTGAAAGATATTCTTCCTGTAGCTTGGTTTTTAAAAAATGAACCAAAGCCATGCATGACACTTTTAACAAGACTGTCTGCAAAAGTTGAACCTTAATGAGGTCTGATATGATACAAGATTGTGTTCACCGGAGAAGAAAATTTGGGAAGCATTCTCCTATTTCCTCTGAATGAAAAGGGGTTCTGTATATAATGTTTATTCTATATTTTTTACTTTACACTGACTTGGCTTATACATTACTATGTGTAATTGTGGAGTCATTAATTTAACTTGTACTGTTGTAGTCTATCTGTATTTGATTGGCCAGCTTATTTGTCGCTGTTTATGACCAGGAGCAGAAACATAATACATATAAAATAATTTGATGCAAGTGTGTAGGGCTGTATACTTCATATATGCAGTAAGAGTGTGTGTGTGTGTGTGTGTGTGTGTGTAGTTATATCAGAACATCCACCGAACAGAACTAACACACACTAATAAAGATTTAAAAGAAAGTCTTGAGAAGTGATTTGGAAGAAATGATGTTGGAATGTGAAGAAGCTGGCAAGCACAATTCTCCTGATCAGCACTTCAGTAATTGCACAGCTAGTTGAACAGTTCAAGGGTGCAGAGAGATTTGTCCAAATTAAAAGTTCATTGAAGCCTTAGGCAAATACAGGACAGAATTACTTCTGTATTCAAAGTGAGAGATATTTGTGATGTTGAGTGGACCAACAATTGCTCAGTCATAGAATTTATCCGCCAGTTGATTACAACATATTCATGCACATAATCTTATCAGGGACCATTTGGCGCAAGTTTGCATGACTAGTCATGGTAAATTTCTGTGTAAGTTACTGAGCTTAAATGTGAAAATGTAAAAAAAAAAAAAAAAAAAAGTATAATGATTTTTACTTATTTTTGTGTAAGTGATATAGATCTGTGATACCCCATTGTGCTTGTCTGGAGCAAAGTTTGACTTTAAAGTGTAAATTTGTTTAGAACTGTTCATATTATCCATGAAAGTTTGATAGAACCATGCTGGTCGAGAATAAACTGGTTATAATGTTATCAGGAATTGTTTTAACTGGACTCCTGCTGTGGCAACAGCACTGCATTAAAGATACAGCTGTACTGTTTGAATACAGCCACCCTATTATTCAAGTTTGAATACAGCCACCCTATTATTCAAGTTTGAATACAGCCACCCTATTATTCCCAGCCACAAGAAGTTTCCAGCTATTTTGTGGGCTTTGTTGGTGCTGGACTGAACAGGCTGGCTGTGAGAGCAGTGTTGAAAGGATTAATGAGAAAAGAACCAGTCCTGACAACACTTACAGTGATCTCCCATTCCACAGAAAGGAGAAATGCTACAGCACCTTCGGATTTCACTACAAACCAAGGTCCTGTGCATATATGCATTCAGACGATCGAGTATGCATGTTAAAGATCCCGTAATGCATGTCAGCATTCAGTGGGTTGCATAAACCTGGAAATACCCAGCAAGCACCCAAGGCTTGATGCAGCACACTGGATTATGCAGCTGGTGAAGCATCTGCTTGGCAGGTGTGGTGTAGCGTATATGGATTGTTCTGACCACCTTGGGAAAAACTGAAAACTGGATGATAGGGACAGGAAGCTAAAACCGATTAAAAAGAAACCACAGGAAATTAAAACTGATTAAAAAAAAATACACAGGAAGCTAAAACTGATAAAAAAAAAAAAATATGTATAAAATTTGATCAAGGCTTGGCCAGAATTGTTTGAACAGTTTATTAGTTTTCAGATTTCAAAGATGTTTTTTTCTTTTTGTATCTTAGTTTGGTTACCTTACGATTTAGTGAAATCTTTGTGTATATCTTACATGATTGTTTGATTATTACTGCTGTGATCTTGATAGTACAGTGGAACCTATCTATAAAGATCTTCCCTATTAAGATTTCCTCTGTAAAGGCCCACTTTTAGTATAGTTGTTTTTATTTTGTGTCAGTAAATTCCCCCTCTTTAAAGACTCCCTCCTTGTCAAGACCAAATTTGGTTGCATTTTGGAAGGTTATAGGAACGTTCCACTGTACTTGTTAATATTTGTGCAACTAGTTCATTAAGCAGTTTTTTCTCTCAGTTATACTTTTGCTTTATGTACAGTAATGTTTTTACTTGTGCTTATTAATGCTGTTGAATAAAAGTTGGGTTAAATTCATAGTCATTGTTATCTGAGTTATGCTTTAGTACTGATGTTGAGATGTATGTTACTCTAATAGTGTGGAGATTCCTACTGTTCCTTCAAGCTTGAATGAAATATTTTTTACAGGGATAGAAAAGAATTTGATGGAATTCTCAGCAAACTTTGGATTGTTATTCAGACTATTTGTTGCAGGGTTTACATAAATAGTGAAAAGCAAGCACCTCAGCTCAGAAGGCAAGGAAACTATTTTCAACAGGAACTTTTTATTGTCAGAGAAAACAGAACATAAGAATATTCAACAATCCACATTCATAGCACTGTGCATGCAGCAGCAAATAAATTATTTCCTGTCTTGAGCTCTTGCACACCACAGCCTGCACAATTATCGAAGCACAATTAGCCTTTTTTGTTGTTTGTTCTTTTTACTGGCAACAAGCTGCTTGATGCAACGTCTGACTCCTATCATGATGGCAAAATAAATCAATGAGAGAAGTCCTTACACCCACTTTTACTCAGGGCAGTTGCAAGTGGAAACTTGATATGGCCGATCCAAACAGCTGTATATGACTTCATTGGCTGCCTTGATTACTGAGTCAGCAAACCTTTTAATTACTTTGAAGCACATTTCTTCATTTGTTGTTCTTTTCCAATATGAAAAGTGGATGGAATGATAAAGGAAACTCCTAGATATTGTTGGAGATGGAGGAAAACTACTGTGGCCCTTTACTGTCTAGAAGGATCAAAAAGGATGAATCAACTTTTTTCATGTAATTCTGTCCCACAGCTTCAAGGCATGACCAAACACCCAAACTAATCACATAAACTGTCCCTAAACACACACATATGAACAGCAAGTATCCACAGATATACAGAAATGCAGTCACAGCAAGATGAGCAGATCAAGCAATCTGCATTTCAGAGTTGTTACCATTTTGTCCCCAAAAAGCAACAATGATTTTCTGGAATGAAAAAAGCCGTTTGACAAGACATGAAAAAGTTGCTGTCCCAGGTTTCAACCCATCCACAGGAATAAAACCTGCTGCTCAGTGATACTACCACGGACAATGTTCAACATTTCTGAGCCTTTCCATCTTAAAATGTGACCGTAATATGATCTATTAATGAAGATACACTGTAACATGATAATATCTGTGCAAACTTAAATCACAATCTGTCACCAAAGCATAACTGTATATACCCAAGGACAGTCTATAAAATCAAATATGATAATAAGCAAGTGTTTCCCCTTTTGTCTACGTGTTATTTCCTTTTACCAGTACAAAAGTGTACACATATTTATACTGGAAATAAACAGCAATGCAACATACAGCAATCTTCCAGCAAATAAGCATACATACATGCACATACACACACAAGCGTGTGTACACAAATACACTCTTCTTTTATCTCTCTTCTCTGCATCTCTTGCACAATGTGGTTTTAGAAAGAACAGCGAACCAACAAAACAAGAAAGCTTGAGGTTTAAAAAACATGTGAACTGTCTGTGTGTTCTGAAAGCTCAAATCAGATCAAAACATTTAACACTGGTGTTATATCTAAAAAATATAAATGCAGTGTTCATTCTTTGCATCTAAGTGTTTTTGAAAGATGAAGATTGCCATCTCAGTCATCTCTGGATGTTGTCATGCGTGACTTAGAATAATGTCCAGGCGTACAAAAAAGAATGAGGAAAAAGAGGCAACACAGCTCTACATTTCATCCTCATCAAATCCAAGGTCTTCCTCGGGGAAATCACCAACTTCCACGTTGGCAGGCTTGACAAACCCACCATACTTTGACTGACACTCGAAGTATCTCTTGCCACCAACGCTGAAAACAGAAAAGGTCAATGCTGTAGAGTAACATGCTGTGAATGTCTCTCTTGACACATCTACTGTTTACTCAAGGACTGGCCTACCAGCAGCATGATCGAAACTGATTAGTCCTTGATGATAATTACTCCCATATGAACAATCAGCTATTTTACTCTCGTACAGACTAACAATCGGCAAAGTCTCCAAGTAAGACACTTATGGTTAACATTCTGAGCACATTTTGTAAGAAATTACTACCTTTTATAGAATTATTTTAACATTTTTTTGTAAGAACACTTGTGTCTAGAACTTTTCCAACTTGGGCAGAAAAAAAACTGGGAAGTATGGAGAATAAAAAAAAAAGAAGTTTTAAATACGTAAAAGAAACAGATTTATGAAATAAAAATTATCGATGCAAACGTCCACTATTTGAGATTTTTTTCATTTGACCCCTTTATATTGCTGCATTAATCTTTCTTTTTATATCAACTGGGGTGAATTCCCCTATGTCTCCCGTATCACAACTGAGTGGGTGTGGATAACCACAACATATACAAGACTAAAAAGACCAGATATTGTTAGCATTAGGCTCTATTCTGACTCTTGTTACATTTCATTTCTCAACTGGGATGAAAAGAAAGAATCTGTGTTGCTAGCACAGCATAAGAATTTCTCTTATACATCTAGATTTTTACCTGCCATCATTTTTGCCGTGCGGTTCATCATACTGCACACCAACCCAAAAGCCTGGCTTGAAATCCGTCTCCCCTGCAAATAGGATTCTTTATAGCTTCTCTTTCTATAGACACACATCAGACCAATTATGAAATCAAATACAACACATCTGAAATTCAATTCTTATTTAGAGAAAAACAAAACAGCAAGTAACTGAACTTCAACAGTAAAACAATGACCAAAAAGACTGCTGAAACACAAGCAAGACTTCCACTGAAAAGTTGTCCACATTTAGGATTAGGAAGCCTGACAAGTCCTTAATAATTTAAAGCTACTGCTTGTTTTGGAACTGTTACAAACCCACCTCATGGAAGACTTCAACAGAAATTGAGTACAGTATCTAGTTTTCGAAATATTCAACGATACAGTTGGAAAAAAAAGGTATGATTTCCCTAATAGTCTCTTGGCAGGTCCCTGATGAGTAGGCTTGTCAGAAAAGGCTGTTTCAGCAGGGGTGTATTTCAGTGACTACCCACTATGAATATCATGATCTGAATGAAAAAGTTATTGTTCATGATCAGTTGTCTATCAAGGTGCTTGTACATAATCATTCATAATTATCCAAACTAACACACACTCCAACGAAAGGCAATAGAGGAACTATTCACTTAAAGACATTTTGAAGTAGATAAAACAAAAATGGACATACAGAGGCGCTTCCCCCCCCCCCACAGGCAAAAAGTAAATCAAAACGAAACAAAACACTATCATCCACCACACACACTAACTTACCAACATACTGAACTATTCCTCTTCTGCCTGGCTGACCTGGCACTCGGACCTCACACCTATAACAGCAATCAATGAACATGATTAAATCTAGAAGATAAGAACCAAAACACGAACAGTCAAGATATTGATGGCCACTAATAACTACAAATGACATTATTTAACTCGCTGGTTAATACTGACATAAGATGTCTGAGACAGCCAGCCCATCACGGCATCAGGCATGAGACACTCATGTTGTGCAGATAATTTTAAGAATAGCCTCCAAGTCATAGTTATGAAGTGTAACATACTCAAATGAGGTTCCATTCTTCCCACTGAACCGAAAGCACCTAAACTCTGTCCAGAAGCTGTCCAGGGCTGAAAAAAACCCACCCTCACTGATATACCTCGGATTGGAATCAAACCCAGTGCTTCCCACTGACAATCTGCAGTTCTCATCATTGCACCATGACAATCTAGCAGTCATTTTCACCATCAACTTCATCTCAAGAGTCTTTTCAGCCACAAAGAATCAAATGAAATCAAGAGTCATCCCAGCTAGGATCTAAGTAAGCTTTGCTTTTTTCAACAGCTTTTCTTCAGGTCTCCTATGGGCGAGATCAGTGACAGAATCAAAAGTGACCACTGTTTTGCTTCTGGGGACTCATCAGACTTGGGACTCCCGGACTGGCTCTGTCAGTGCAGAGAGAGCCATCAACACATGTAAGGAAGAACATTCCCAATAAATTAGACCTCTTTTGTGTTAAAGGCCTCTACTAAAACAGCATAATATTTGTCTCTTATTCACACTGATAGAGTACAATAATCTTTTTCTGTTTCAGTTAGATCATATCACACCCACACACACAAGCAAACATACAGATATCCACACCCACATGCACAGAAACATGCAAAAAAGTTATACAAAGAGTACCTGTCTCCAACTTTAAAGGTGTCTGCTTTTTTCTTGTCTTCCTCCTCTTTTTGCAGTCGTTCTGCTTCTTTTTTCTTTTGATCCTCTTCATTAAAACGCCCCAGCTTGTTTTTTTCTTTAAATGCTCTGACGCTGTCTAGAAAAAAAAGAAAAAAAAGAAACATACAATGTCATACAGTCATGCAATCAGTTTTGACTCATGCATTAACTTAATTAAGACAGAATATGAAAATGAGGTCACCATGGAACCAGGGCAACAGAGGACACTGAATCAGAACAAACATCTTTTGCCGCAAGACGATCACCGACATTAAGGATGGTCATGATGGTGTTATGGAGGTCCAGCTAAGTAAGTGACACTGTGTGATATGTCTACTCTACGCTTCCCTTTATAAATCATCCAGGCATTAATGAAGCCCAAGACATGGACTAATGGAGACACCTGCAGTGTTGGTCAAGTAATTTGTGCAACACTCAAAATTGCAACCATAAAATGGAAGATGCTTGACTGTGAGGTCTCAGTCTTCCTTGAGTCTACACCAGACTCAAGTCTTGACAGGAGCCTGCTGGAGCATAAAGATCCCTGCTTCTACTTCTAGTTCAGATCTAGACTCAAACCCTTGACCTCACAGCCAGGAGTCTAATAATGTGCTATCCACTTTGAAGTAGTGGCTGGCATGTTATCACAACTTTGTTATCTGAAATATTGAACTGCAGAGAGCTAGTCTGAAGTGATAGCAGATAAAAGCAAGAATTCTATCTTTACCTTTCACCTGCAATCAATTCAAAATATAATATTAAAGTTTAACTGGAGTGTTATGTAAAACATTAACTTTTTTTTTTAACAAATCAAGTTTCCTCCCAGTTCAGTTTTACTCAGGCATTGATAACATATGATAATCTGAAATGTGGAAACGAGAGAGAGACTCAGAGAGAGAGAGAGAGAGAGAGAGAGAAAAAGAGAGAGTGAGTGATATACCTGATCTTTTGGAATAGTCATCTTCAGTTATTTCGAATTTTTCGATTTTGGACACATCCTCAAACTCTCCAGCTCTCAACTGCTTGTCTTCAGCCTAGAAAGAGGAGAATTACAATCATGATTATATGTCACATAATTTATACTATGTCAAACTAAAAAATAAAAATGTTTGCGCATATTTGCAAGAATTTTGTCATCCCAATTATTCAGTATTCTACCAGACATGCACTAATCTGTAATCAAAAGGAGGTGCATTACCCATAAGTGCTGAACAGCTGTTTCCAATGTTTTTTTTCTCTGAGTTTGTATCTTTTCTACTTTCAAATAATGCTGGATGATTTTTCTGTTAGAAATTCATAAAGAGATGAAAAGACTACAAACAAAGCTATATCGTGAAATGCAATACTGAATCAAGCAAATTTAGTTAGTATTTCAAAATCATCAAGACATGCTTAAAACTAAAGCATCCTTATATCCTGCTCACATTAGATGCAAGAATTTTTTTCCATGAGGGCATCTCAGGACGCACACTGAAACAAGTGGGTTCAGGGATGTATTATTCTCTTCTCATACCATGTTTGATCAATTCACCTGCCTTTCTATGTCAGTTTCACAAATAAGACTAATGAGAGACTGCGAGAACAACTTTTTTGTATACAGTATACACACAGTTGTGCCTGGCAAGGTTATGGATTTAATATTAACAATGCAGTGTAGGGCCATAACTACCGTGGGTGCTGTTGCCCTTGATTTTCTTCTGCTTTCTGGTGCACACCAGGGATTCTCTGAACAAAGTTTCATCTTCATCAGTTCCACCCAGGGTAAAAAAAGGAAAGAAAAAAGCTCTGGGTTTTAACACAAACTGGCTGAAACTGTTCCCTGACTTTCATCAGGAAGGCAGGATGTATGATATACACAAGGAGTCTACTGTGTGAATGGGTTAAGAGTGAACATTTTATCCTTTCATTAGTGTGTGTGTGTGTGTGTGTGTGTGTGTGTGTTGTGTGTGTGTGTGTGTGTGTGTGTGTTGTGTGTGTGTATGTGGCTGAGTTTATATAATATATTATGTACTGTGTGTGCCTTACGATACCTTTTAGTTTTACTTAGTAAGTAGTTTTACTCAAACTGAAGATAAACAATATTAAATTAGCAAGTGGTACAAGCTTAACGCTAAACAGACATACAAAGTAAGAGTGTTGGGACCCTTTAAAGTTTCAACCAGGGAGCCCCAGGACCCTTTAGAACTGCTGTGTTGTGGGTGGGACCATTCAAGTGTAAGAGCCATAAGCTGATAAGGAGCTCTGGACACTAACAATTTTAACAATAACAGCCTTTCAATTTCATCACCACTATTACTACTACTCACTAGTAGTACTACTATTCTTTTCTAACATCTATACATAATCATACATGTATTCTCATCCCACTGTCAATGGGGTAGGAGCCAAGGAGGGCATCATTGTTGTCCAGGGAGCAGACCAGTTTGTTGTCTTTGTCAAAGGCAGTCAGCTTCATGGACCCTGCAGAGCCACCAGTCACAAGTTCCAGCTTGCCCTGAAATAAAATTCAACCTGGGTATCAAAGACTGCATATAATAGCATACATAATCAAATCTGTACATTTGTTTTGCTGTAATGTGGTCTCATTGGCGACAATGGTCTACCTATATTTCCAAACACCATTAGTCCTTCATTCTTGTTCTTCCATTTAGTGCTCACCTTCGTTCATATTGAAGATTATAGCACTTTTTGTGCATGCTGGGTATTTTTTCATGTTTCCACAACCCACCGAACGCTGACATGGATTACGGGATCTTTAACGTGCGTACTTGATCTTCTGCACACGTGTACACACGAAGGGAAATAAGCCACTAGCAGGTCTGCACATAAGTTGACCTGGGAGACTGTAAAAAATTCCCATACTTATTTCACCAGGCTTCGGGATTCGAACCCGTGACTTCAGGATTAGAAGTCCGGTGTTTTAACCACTCAGCCATCGCGCCCGAGAGAATGCATAGTCCTTCAGCTGTCTCGGTCACTCACGTCTCGTGAGTTCTACTAGCTTGATCCCCCTCCCCCCCC
>JAVDPJ010467764.1:0-14542 GCA_034780015.1 Urosalpinx cinerea
CGCCCCCACCCCCCCACTCCCTTCCCCTCTTATGAATCTAATATCACCAAGAGTGAACAGACTTTAAACCAGTTAACCAACCAATTATCCAATCAACCAACCCCCTCCACACACACACACATACACACAAGGTACAATACATAGTTGAATCACATAAAAGACTGCTTGAAGAGATATGCCTTTAGGTTTCTTTTAAAGAGTGAGAGAACTGTGACGGACAGAGAATGGTAACAGTGTAAAACTAATCAGCATTATGAATTCTATGCAGCTAGCTGGCTATTCCAAATAATATTCAGTGTCAAAGCAGAACAAAAGCAACAAAACATACAGGACGATTGTCCTGAACAGAAATCGAAAGTGGACTCGAATTTCATTTGTCAAATGATCTTACCAATCAAGCGCCTGTTAGACAGGTTCACAAAACGAATAAGTAAACTTAATTTTGACTACAATTTGTAATTGCAAACCAACTGCACAAAAGAATGCTTCTTGTGGATCCCAGGCATCGTGTGTTGAGGTATGAAGTGAGAGTGGTGAACGCGCAGGGAGCCGCTTACCTGGCTGATGTTTGAAGCGCTTGACGGTGGGGTGCTGTCCGTGGAAAGACGAAGACCTCTTCAGCTCCACCCTCACCTTCCTCGATAGCTCGGCTGGTACTGACTCCGTCCTGAGCACTTTGGGTGCAGCGCTGTCTGCCGTAACCTGTTGGACCGACACTGGCCATGCCGGCCATGATGCCTGCTGGGGACACGCGGCCCCACCCCCCTCCTTGATCCTGATGGCTGCACTGGGCGCCACGTGGACCGCAGATGGTGAGGTACACGTTGATAAACCACCGTGGACCGTAGATGGTGAGGTACACGTTGATAAACCACCGTGGACCGTAGATGGTGAGGTACACGTTGATAAACCACCGTGGACCATAGATGGTGAGGTACACGTTGATAAACCACCGTGGACCGTTGATGGTGAGGTACACGTTGATAAACCACCCTCCATTGCTCGGACAGACGACAACACCGTACTCTGGCTGTCAGCCAGATGTTTCCGCCTTTCCTTATACTGGGCAATAGTGATGATCTTTTTGCCTTCTATCGACGGCAGCTTCGACGTGACTTCTGACTCTATGCAAGGCAAATTGCGTGGCAGACCAGTGTCTGAACCGTCTTTGGAGTCTTCAGACTCGAAGGTAAGGTCTATGTCGCTGTCTCCCAGAGTGATGATTCTCACGTCGTTCACTGACTCACTGTCAGCTGTGCCCACAGAAGTGGTGTCGGAAATGTCCGATGGTGTGGGCAGAGAGGAGGGTGTGTTGACCTCTGTGTTCCCTGTTGTCCCCCCTTCCCCTCTGTCTCCTTTTACCTGTGCTGGCGAGTCCTCCAAGATGTGAGTGGATGCCTCCACAATGTTTGCCTGAGGCAAAGATTTGGTTATACACCCATCTGACACATTGGCATGTGAAGTGGAGTTTAAAGTAATAGCACTCTCTCCAGACAAAGGGCTCTTCGCTTTCCACAATGCCTCTGAGACCATTGTGCTCTTGGTTTCACACACTGAATCCAAGCTACGTGGAATCGTTGTGCTCCTGGTTCCACACATTAAATCCGAGCTACCTGGAATCGTTGTGTTGCTGGTTTGACACATTAAATCCAAGTTACTAGGAATGGTTGTTTTGCTGGTTTCAGACACCGAATGCAAACTATCCACTGAGCTGTGCGCATCAGCAGCGACGACTTGCTTTGAGCGGTCAGGGCTGGCACATGTCACCATAGTTTGGCATTTCCTTGCAGCACCGTCACTGACCGTGTGTGTGGCGTTCCACTGCAGTGAACAGTCATCAGAAACACCAGCCCTGCTCGTGGCAGCTACCGGAATGTCAGGCGATTTGCTCTGGAGTTTTTGTTCTTCCTCCGGTGACAAGCTGGCCATTGCTTTTTCACTCTCTTCAGCAGCTGCTATCAACGCTTGTTTTTCGCTTTCCAAAAACAATTCTTCATCCTCTGTGGATGGATTCACGTCACCAGACACATCATTTTCTGAGAGTTCTTGTTTAGGATAAAGGTTGTCAGTCACCTGGCTAGGTGGGCTGCCTTCAGCACCAGTACCTCTATTCTCTGCACCTTTACCAGGCAGGCTGCCGCCACAAGCAGTGCCTGTACCGTCCTCATCTTTACACTGTGGGCTGCCTTTACGAGCAAGAGGTAGTCTGTCCTCATCTTTAAATAGCGGGCTGCCTTTACGACTAAGAGAGACACTGTCCTCATCTTCAAATAGCGGGGTGTCTGCACAAGTGAAGCTTTGAGTGTCATCACTATCACCTGGCGGATTGCTGGAATCGCTTCCAGCAGTTGTGGGCATTAGGGAGCGGCGCTTTGGGTCGGGCTGACCTTCAGGGGAGGCTAGTCGTTTGGTGCCACAGTTGTTGAGGTCAGTGTCGGGGTAAGGGGGCAGTGGGGGACTGTGGTGAGGCGTGTCCTGGGGGTCTGTCCTGGCGGGGGTCATGCCCCCCACCACGGGGAAGGGGGAGTAGATGAGCTTGCTGTAGTCGCAGAAGGGGGTGGCGGGGCCGGGGGTGCCGGGCGTGCACAGCCAGGGGCCCACCTTGGGGCTGGGGCAGGCGTCGCGGCCGGTGTGGATGTCGATGCCCTCACAGCCACACAGCGCCGCTCCGTGCAGCGCACACGGCACTGCCCACTGCCACGGCTGCTCCCCACTGTCCCCCCCATCCCCCACGTCAGGGCTGCTCTGGGGGCTGGCTCTGCTCGCCACCTCACCCCCATCTACCACACCACAGGGCTCTTTACCTTCATCTACCACACCACAGGGCTCTTCCACTGCGCCGCAGGCTTCTTCTTCCATGCTGCAGGGTTCTTCTTCATCTACCACACTGCAGGGTTCTTCTTCATCTACCACACTGCAGGGTTCTTTACCTTCATCTACCACACTGCAGGGTTCTTTACCTTCATCTACCACACTGCAGGGCTGTTGGCTTTCACTCCCCAGAAACATGCGGTCTTCACACTGTGCTGCTGCTGCATCGGCTGTCCCAGACACGGCGCTGTCCCCTGTGTCCTGTGTGGACTGTGCACTAGCAGCGCAGGGGGTTGGCGAAGGATTGGCTGAACTGTCCTCTCCCTGTTCCGAGGCTGCATGCTGATGGTGCAGGAGATGGGCCACAGGACTGGGCACAGGACTGTGCTGGGCACCGCTGGTGCCGTGCTCACTATGACATGTTCCGGGGTAGGAGCCACTTCTGGCCGCCATGGCCCGAGGACCAGGCTGCCTGTCCTGGTTGGCCTGCACGGGCCTTGCTGCGTTGTCCACTGCGCACAGCATTGGCAGGGAGTTGGACCTGACCACCGCCCTGGGCGTGAAGTGACTGCCGCTTGCGATAAACGTCTGCACACGATCTTCTAAAGAACCACCCGATTCCAGAGGTGGTCTTCTTTTATCCAGCGAGTCATCTTCCCACAGCTTAGCATCGTCTCTGTCTTTATTCGGGGCTTGCAGAGCGTCGGTACTGACGACCAGCTCACGCCTTGGTGAAGTCCTGTGAGAAATCGTTGTCCCTGCCCTGTCATGAACTGAGCGGAGCTTTGCATTCTTAACAGGCGTCTGGCTTCTGATTTGTCCTGGGCTGACGCCTTCCCCGCATTGCATGTCGGTGTCTTCATCACTGGCACCATAGGCCAGCGTGGCGTCAGACGTCGCTCGGTCCTCAGGCAGATCCAGGTCCTCCACGGACAGCTGTTCAGCATCACCAGCTGAACCACCAGCCCTGTCCATGTTATCCTCTAGTCCCCTTGCTTTGACTGGGGATCCACTCATAGAACCCGTTTGATGTGAACTGCCACAACTGTCCTGAGCTAAGGCCTCACCGCTGCTGTCAGGATTATTTTTAAATGGCACTAGCCCTCTAGCGTTATTCTCTCCATCACAAGTTTCCCAGTTCTTTGATGGGACTTTGCTGAGTTTGTCTTGTAGTTCTTCAGCAAACTGCTGCCTTTTGTGTCCAGTGTTGTTGGCTTGCAATGACTCTTTGACTTTCGTCATTTCTTCTGGCCGACATGGGTGTTTCTTCCATGCAGAATGCAGTACTGAACAATCTCCTGTCTCCATGTAGTTCGCGGTCAAGGCATTCTGTTGACACTCTGCCATTGTCTTTGGCAGTAAAGCTGGCATCTCTTTTAAAGATTTGGCACTGATACCACCGACACTGGCAGAAATATCTGCGTGTAGTTTGCCCACTTTACTGGGAATACATATATCTATCTCCATTTTCTGTGTATAGCCAGAATCCATATCTTGAGGGCAGTCTTTTGTGCATTCTGCTTCATTGTCCAGGAACACATCATCATCGTCAGGATCTTCAACATTAAAATCATCTGTGAAATCATGATAATGATCGTCTGCCGATTGAGTCCTCTTCTCCTTTCCGACACATACTGTACTGTGATAAGCCTGCTCACTGGTGAGCGATTCACAGTCTCTGTGACTCAACGTCACCGCAGCGTGCTGCTGGCTAGACTGGGACTCTCTCCTGCTGGTGGCGTAGTCATTGTCGGACACAGACTTGCCGCTGAAGAGTGCGGTAAACAGGTCATCGTCCCCGTGGGCGTGGTCGTGGCGGTCAGGCGACGTGAGGCGCACACTGGGGGCACTGCGCACTGAGCTGGGGGCCTGCGAGCCAGGCGCGCTGAAACACTCCAGCAGCACGCGCTCGTTGTACACGCTGCCCGGCGTGAACGGCGACACGTAGGTCGGCAGCGGTGGCAACATGGGCGACTCCTCGTGGACAAGGCTCTCCGGTGAAGTCGAGAGAGGATTCCGATGGGCATGATCACTGTCCCTGAGCCTGTGACCTCGGGGTTCCGATTCTGAGGAATGTCTTCTGAACTTGTTGGTGAAAGCACGCGACGACAGGAGACTGTTGACGTCACTGATCTTTTCCTTCCCGCCGCACTCTGTCTCCCAGCTGACCAGCGGATGCCCGTCACAGTAGGGCACAGTCAGGTCACTGGAGCTGGACCCCGAGTCATCCTGACCGTCCACATCCACCAAGACATCGTCCTCACTGTCTTTCTCACTGACCTTCCGGCTCTTGTCCCCCGACACTGTCCCGCTGTCAGCACTGCCTGGACACACCAGCCCCGTGAAACGGGACCTGAGGGCTTTGCCTCCCCCAGAGGCGGCGTCAGTGCCGCTTGTCTGCGTGCTGGCGGTGTCGGCCCCCTCAGCGTCTTTGCGCTGTTTGGCGAGGCGCGTGTTGAGGCTGCAGTGGGTGCCGGGACACCGCATCAGGCCGTGCAGGTACCGCAGCAGACGTCCAGCGTCTTGCAGCGCCAGCACCGTCACAGCGCCTTCACTACGCTCAACGTCGGGCCCCAGCACGTGAATGGTGCGGGTCAGGAGGTTGAGGTCACGCACACGCGCGCGTTCCACCTGGGAGCGCGGGAGGCCGGGGAAGCACTTGGCGAGGAGCTCCTCCAGACTCACATAGTGCTGCCCCTCCAACTGCAGGACCTGCAGCTCATGCTCGTGGAACGTCGCCAGCAGGTCCGCGATCTGCCCCGCCCCGCCATCCTGTTTCCGCTGACGCCGGAGAGGAGACAACACTGTGGGTAGGATGAGGTCCGCGATGCACTCGCCTCCCCCCTCCCCTCCCCACTGGCGGCAACTGGCGACAGTGAGGCGTGGCGACAGGGGACAGGGGCCGGAGGACAGGCGTCGTCTCTTCTCTGTCGCCGGCCAGTCCTCCTCTGCCGCGCTGCCGTCACCGCTGTCGCTGGGAGACAGGTCCGGGAAGAAGGCGTCATCATCCGCGTCATCACCCACGTCCTCTTGCGCACCGCCGTCTGCTGTCTCTGAGGAGGCTGCGGTCCCGCTGCAGGTGCGCGCTGGTCCAGGGTCAGAGTGGCTCTGTTGGGGTTCCCTCCCGTGGCCCTGTGTCCGGCACTCACTGGGTGCTTGTTGGTGCTCCCGACCCGAGTCTTCCGGAGAACAGTGCGAGCCTGTTTTCCTCCTGCTGGCCAGGGTGATGGTGCGCCGCCCCCGGACCCCGCAGCTCCTCCTGTCCTCGTCTGCCGGCTCCACCCCACTGTCTGCAGACCTGGAGCAAGAGGCTCTGCTCCTCTGTAGCCCCGTGCTGACGCTGCCTTCCGCTGCCCGCGGCACAAGGCGCCTGTCTTTCTCCGAGTCCCTGGAGCTGTCTCTGGACATGCTGGTGTCACTTTTAGGGTGACCAGCAGTCTTTGTCACGCATCTCTTTTCCCAGTTGTCACTCACTCTGTCTCTGATGTCTTTTTCTCTGTGTGTTGAGCTACACCTCTTTGACGCTTTATCATGTGTGGTCCTTGCGTCCTTTGTGGGTACCCTCTCTGTTTTTCTCTGAGGCTGCTTTGAGGCAGCGTCAGGCCGGTCTGTCACGTGAGGCCTCTTGCCGGCATTTTTCACACAGCCTGCCGTCTGCTGATTGGGTGTTTCTGCTGCACAGCCATTACTTTCCATTTGTTTGGACTCCTTACTCGCAGAGGGTAATTTACCAGCCTGCTTCCTGGTGCTTTCCCCACAACCGTCCGTGTAAAGTTTCTGAGGCACATGCTGCCCACACTGGGATGTAGAAGACTGGGTGTTCTCCAAAGATGGACCAGGCAGTTGTTCCAGAGGCTCATCTCCCAACAGCTCTCTGATGGCCTGCTCCAGAGGCTGCCTGGATGCTTTTTCCACGTTTTCTGAAATGGCCTTGTGGAAAGCGTCCACGCTGATGTCTAGGACGTGCTCTGTGGATTGGGGTTCCTCAGTGCCCTGGCCACTCAGCGGAGGATCGGTGAGGGAACGTTGACCGCCCTGATCCTCAGCCGCCCAGGACGTTTGAGCACATGGAGCCAGAGGGAGGGAGGGGTCGTTCGTCTTGACAGACACGCTGGGGAGGGAGGTGCTGGGGAGGGGGGTGGTGGACAGGGTGGAGAGGGGGGTGGAGGGCAGGGTGGGGAGGGGTGTAGATAGCAGGGGGGGTAGAGGGGTGGAGGGGCCCAGAGCACAGGGCGGGAGGGGCGTGTCGGGCTCCTTGAACTCTTTGACCTGGAAAGGCCAGGGCGTCTGTGGCTCCTTGAAGTCTCTGAAGCAAAAGGCGGAGGAGGCCTTGGGCGGCCCCGCGGACGTAGCGTCCTTGGCGCACGAGGCCAGAGGGGTGGGGGGCATTTTGAGGGCCGGGGAGGGGGTGGAGGGGTAGCGGGACCAGGGCCTGGCGGGCTCCCTGATGGGGCAGGGTCGGGGCGTGCCCATCTGCGGCATGGGCGTGAAGAGCTGGGGGATGGGCGTGGAGAAGCTGTCTAGGTCCCCTCTGGCCGGCGCGCCCGGCACACATACAGAGTCCGCTTCAAAACTGACTGCTTCATTCAGATTCCAGTCCTCCATTACCGTGGGGCCTGGGGAAGGCACGGCCATGTCCGTGAAGAGCAGCTTGGTGAGCTGAGCCAGGGGGTCTGGGGAACACCGCGAGGCGTCCTGGTCACAGCTGTCCCACTTGAGGTCTTTGGGGCTCAGGAGGTCCACACCCTGGAAACACGCCACACCGCTTAGGGCAGGCCCAGCGTCCAGTTGTTCGGAGAGGTTGTGGTGACTGCCGCTGCCTGTGTTGACCTCTGACCCCTGACTGACCCCCGGACTGACCCCCTCGTGCCGGCACATCACCTCCACCTCCTGTAGCACGCTGTCGGACAAGGTGCGCCGCTTCCGTCTGCGCGTGGCGGCCAGGGAAAAGACGCTGGAAATGCGCAGCCCCAAGTCGTTAAGGCCCACGCTGGCCAGGTTGAGGGAGTTGTGCAGCAGCAGCTTGGAGTCGGGCGGGGGCTTGGGGGCTGGCTGCGGGGGCAGGAACAGGTCGTCGTCGTCGTCAGGCAGGTCGGCCGTGATGTCGGGGAAGAGGTTGACGTCGTCGTCCCCCAGAGACCCCGAGCGACTGCCGGCCGTGCTGTTCTCGGGCGTGTGCCAGCTGTTCCTCCTGACCTCGCTGGTAGCGGCGGGGGTGTGGTGCCTGGAGGGCGGCTCCAGCACGAAGACCCGGTGCTGCTGCACGTCCAGCGCGCCCTCCTGCAGGTTCAGCAGCGCCACCGCCGCCTCCAGCGGGTTGTCGGGCAGGGGCAGACCACCGGGGGCCAGGGCCGACTGCGGGTGGCCGCGCTGACCCGGCACGCGGGCCTGGTGCAGCAGCGCGGGGGGAGGCTGCATGCTGGACGCCAGGGGCCCGGCGTCGTCAAAGGGGTGGTGCAGTCTGTACGTTGCCAGGCCGCCGGCAGCCTGGGGCTGACACACTCCAGCGTCCACCACCGGCTGTGGGGGCCCCACCCCCGCACTGACCGTGGGCGGGGCGCCTCCGCCCGTGGAGGGCTGTTGCAGGCTGTGCATCGTGGTCTGGCTCAGCTGCTCGTTCAGAGCTTCCTCTAGGATTTGCTGAGCGCACTCCTGGTCTGTGGGCGGTGCCGCCAGCTCTGGCGGATAGTCGGCAGGTCCGGAATATCCACCGTCACTCTGGTAGCTGGCCTGGCTGCCCCTCTCCCCACTGCCGCACAGGTAGGCGTGGGGCTTAGGGGGGTCCTCTGTGCAGCCGTAGTCAGCAAACTGCTGCACGCCTGTGTACTGGGCTGATTGACCCGCCGCACAGACACGAGTTGTGCCCTGCCCGTGTGAGGTGACCTGGGTGTAGACAGCCCTGGAATACTGGCACACCGTTGCCGCAGAACACAGGCCGGACTGCAGACTGGCCTGGGAAGCGGACTGGTAAGGGTGAGCGGCATTGTAGGCCGGCTGGTAGTCGTGTGTGTGGGAGCTGTGTGGAGGTGGGTAGTTGGCCGTGTGCTGTGGGTGTGGCGGCACGCAGGGGTGGGAGGCGTCAACGCGGCCCTCGGCCTGAGGTGCGGCGTGGGGCTGACCGCTGGGCGTCACTCGGGTCACAGCCCGCGCTGCACACATGTTGGCCGCCAATGGCTGGCCTGTGGACGACGATCCGGATACGGTGTAGTGTGAGGAAGAGGCAGGTGTGGTGTGGTGTGAGGAAGAGCCAGGTGTGGTGTGGTGTGAGGAAGAGCCTGGTGTGGTGTGGTGTGAGGAAGAGGCAGGTGTGGTGTGGTGTGAGGAAGAGCCAGGTGTGGTGTAGTGTGAGGAAGAGCCAGGTGTGGTGTGGTGTGAGGAAGAGCCAGGGGCAGGGTAGTGTGAGGAAGAGGCAGGGTAGTGTGACAGGCTTCTCCCGCAGTCTGTGGAGGAAGAGCCAGGTCCATAATGTGACACGTTTCTCGAGCAGTCCGAGGAGTGCATGACGAGCACCGGCGCTGGCTGCTGCTGTTGCCATGGCGGCGCCCTGTGCACCCCCACCCCCACCTCCTGGTTCTCGCGGTCCACCAGCCAGGGCGGTTTTTTCGCTTGGCCGCCGGGCGCGTCTGGGGGGCCGGCCACTGCAGGGTACCCCCCCAGGGGCCGGTCAGAGGCTCTGTGGGCCCCCGGGGGCTGGCCGAGGTAGTGGGGGTGGACAGGGGCGGGGCCCTGTTGAGGGGCGGAGGACAGGGGCAGCAGGGACTGAGGGGCGCTGTGAGGGAACTGTCGGGCCACGCACTGCGGGGCCTGTGTCAGGGAAGGCGGCCCAGGCCTGACGGGGGACGTAGTCTGCCGGTGCCGAGGCTGCCTCACGGGGGAGGCGTTGTGAGTGTCGCGTGCTGCAGACACAGTGTGGGTGAGGGTGAGGGCGGGTGGTGCTGCAGACACAGTGTGGGTGAGGGCGGGTGGTGCTGCAGACACAGTGTGGGTGAGGGTGAGGGCGGGTGGTGCTGACGCCTCTCTCCCCCCCGCCCCCTGGCGCCAGGGCGGAATGGGCGCCAGCGGCTCTCTGCTGACGCCAGGCGGGGGGCCCTGGCGGCACCCGTACTGCGGCGGCTCTGACGTGTTGGGGGTCACCTGGGCATGATGCTGATGCTGACGATGCTGCTGCACACGTAACATCTGGGGCTGCTTCAGCTGCTGCTGCAGTTGATGCTCTTGCTGCAGCTGCTGCTGCTTCTGCTGCAGTTGATGCTCTTGCTGCTGCTGCTGCTGCTGTTGTTGCTGCCACGAACCAGGCAGGACCTGGCCAGGTAGATGTTGTGACTGTTGGTGCTGTTGTTGCTGTTGTTGTTGATACTGATGGTGATCTTTGGACCTGTCCCCGTGCTGGGGGTTGTGATGGGACAGATGCAGTTGCTGGGGCCGGGCCTGATAAGGGAGGTGTTGGTGAGGGAGGAGCTGTGGGTGAGGGGCCTCACTGGGTCCCCCGTGCTGGGCGGCCTTCCCGGCCTCCACCCGCGGGTTGTGCAGCTCCTCCTCCTGATGCCTCTGGACCTGCTCGTAGCGCTGCTGGATGTAGTCTGGCAGCTGGCGCTGGCTGCTTCTGCCGTCGTCTTCGTTGTCAGTCTTGTGCTGGTGTTGGTCTGGTTGGAACGGCTTCTGTGCCGGATGGAAGTGGTGATGGCCGGCTTCCTTTGGCGCAGAGTCCGGCGGCTGGCCCCCTGCAGGGTCCTCGTGGCGCGCGAGGTACTTCTGCTCCAGCAGCGCGTGCTCCCGCTCCACCCACTCCAGCTCCTTGGCCTGGTCCCGCCGCAGTCGCTCCAGCCGCTTGAGCTGCTCTCTGTGCAGGCGCTCCTCCTCCTGCAGAAAGCCTTCCCGCTGACTGTGCGCCTGCTGCTTGCTGAGCTCGCGCTGACTGTGCCTCTGCAGCTGCGTGACGTGCTGGCTGTGCAGGTGCTCCCGGTGCCGGGCCTGCTCCTGCTGAAGGCGCTCCAGCTGTCGGCTGTGCTCCCGCTGCACCTTCTCCCAGGTGAAGCGGATGAAGTCCCGGCACATCTGCTCCTCCTGCTTTTGCTGATTCGCCCTCTGCGCCTGCTGCCCTTTGTCCTCCCACGACGCCTTGGCCGCCTCTGTCTTCTCCGCCTTCCGCCCGCACTGCTGGTGCTGCTGCTGCAGGTGCCCCTCCGGCAGGTGCCCCTCCTGCTGCTCCAGGTGCTTGAGGAACTGTTGCTGGAAAGCCATGGGCTCAATGAGGGGCGGGGGGTCCCCGCGGTCTGGGCTGTCATCGTCGTCGTCGTCGCCGTCGTCGTCGTCGTTCTTTGCGCGCCTGGCGGAGGTCCACTTGGCGGGGCAGGAGGCGAGGCCGGGTCCCGGGCTGGGGAAGTCAGCCTGCCCGCTGTGGGCCAGCCGCACCGACCGCCGGCACGACTCGGAGGGCGGCCCTTGGCTCTGGGGCTGGCGGCACGACGACCGTTTGGAAGGGAAGGAAGGGGGTGAAGGCGGTCTGGAGGGGTGGCAGGGGGGAGGGGAGAGAGAGGGGGAGGCGGAGTTGGACGGTCTCCGGGATCGTGGAGGGTCAGAAAGCACCCCCTGCTGCTTGCCCGGCCTGAAGGGAGCGAACTCTTCCTCACAACGCGAGGCCCTGACGTCACTGGCCACTCTGATGGCGGAAGTGACGCTACCCGCCGTGTCTGCAGGATAGGCGCTGACGTAGTAGGGCGAAGGCGGCTGATAGGACGCGGGGGGAGCGGCCGGGGGCAGGTCGCCTTTGGCGCTCCGTGCCGTCTGCTTCTTGCGGCCGGACGCCTTGTCTCTGTCGGCCAGCGCGCTGAAAGCCCGGTCCAGGGAGCCGGGCCTGCCGTGACCCGCCGGGTCCGGGGTCCTCTTGAGCGGCAGGTCCAGGCTGAGCCGGGCGTCAGGGTCCCCTCCCGCCAGCAGTGCCGGGTAGGCCAGCAGGCGGGGGGCGGCCAGGGCGTCGCCGCCACTGAAGGCCGCGTGCAGGGCCCCGGACTTGCCAGGCCTTCCCGGGCACGCCGCCTTGGAATACGGGTGGGTGTCGGGGGGGTAGGGGGAGGGGCTGAACCCGTGGTCCCGCGACACGGGGTCGCTGAAGGCATCCACACACTGCCTTCTGGGAGAGGAGGGGAAGGGGGCCGGGAGTGGCGCGTAGCGGTCGGCGCCGTAGTCCGGGCGTTTGGAGAAGTCGGCGACCCTGTCGGCGGAGGGGTGCCTGGCAGGGGTCCCGTGGGGCGGGCAAGCCGGGGGGCCGGGGCTGCCCTGCCGGCTGGTGTCCGTGGATTCCGCGCTCTGGCTGGAGTCCGTGCTGCTACAGCGCTGCGGGGAGTCGTGCCGCGGAGGGCCGTACTGGGAGTCGCGGCCCCGCCGCCCGCCAGACTCTCTGTCCTGCCGGCTGTAGCGCGCCTCACGCTCCTGCCGCGGACTGCCGTAACACGCCTCGCGCTCCGGCCGCGGACTGCCGTAACACGCCTCGCGCTCCACTCGCCGGCTGGAATACGGCTGCTCCTTGTCGCGCTCGAAGTAGCCTGCGTCTTTCTTCTGCTTTCCGTACACACTGTCGGCGCCCTGGCCATGCCCGCGATGAGGCGAGTCCTTATGCGCTTTGTCACCCGTCTGTTTCTGACTGACGTAGGGGGATGACTCTCGGTCGTGCCGTTGTCCGGTGCCACTGATCCGTTTCTCTTTGATGGCGGAGTAGGTGGGCTGGAACTCTTCCTGGAAGGGGAAGTCCCGGGGCTGGCGGTGCGCTTTCCGCGCGGAGGGCCTGAAGGGGGGGTCTGGGAGGTAGCGGGGGTCGGCCCCCCCCTGGTCCCCCCGCCCGTAGCCCCCCTCCTTGCCCACACTGGCCTGCCGGGACGAGTCCTGGCCGTGCCGACCGCCGGGGCCCGCGCTGTGCGGGAGGGTCTGCAGCGACGTCTGCATGCCCGAGCTGACCCGGCCCGGTGACGGGTCGTCATTGCGACCGCTCCTGCCGTGCGCCGACCCGCGGGGCATGGTGAGGGGGAGGGGGGAGAAGGCGGGGGACAGGCCGGGGGACGGGTGGTAGGGGGGCGCCCCAGGGTGGATGGGGGACGGGTAGCTGGCCGACGGCCCGCTCAGGGCCTGCCCGCTGTCGCCCCGCGCCTTGGGCCTGCCGTCATACAGCACGGGGTTAGTTAGCTCACGGCACACACAGACAACACGAGGTTAGCTCACACAGACAGACAGACAGACAGCACGGGGTTAGATCACACAGACAGACAGACAGACAGACAGACAGACAGCACGAGGTTAGCTCACACAGACAGACAGACAGACAGACAGCACGGGGTTAGATCACACAGACAGACAGACAGCACGAGGTTAGCTCACACAGACAGACAGACAACACGGGGTTACCTCACACAGACAGACAGACAGACAGACAGACACACGCACACACACAGACAGACAGACAGAGAGAACATGTACAAGATGATTGTCAGGAAAGAAGAAAGGTTCCAGTGAGAATCATGCTGGTCACGTCTTTCTTTTTGAGAAGCTGAAGGGTGAGAGAGAGACAGAGAGAGAGAGAGAGAGAGAGAGAGAGAGAGAGAGATACAGAGACAGACATACAGACAGACAGAGAGAGACAGAGACAGACAGATAGAGAGACTGACAGACAGAAAGACAAATAGAGAGACAGAGAGAGACATAGAGAAACAGAGAGGGAGACAGAAAGACAGAGAGGAAGAGGGACAGAGAGAGAGAGACAGAGAGAGACAGAGACAGAAACAGAGTAAGAGACAGAGACAGACAGAGACAGACAGAGAGACAGATAGACAGACACAGACAGAGAGAGACAGAGACAGACAGACAGACATAGAGAGAGATAGAGACAGACAGAGAGACAGAGATAGACAGACAGACAGAGAAACAGACAGAGATTGTTGCATTCGCGTTGCACGTGCTGTGAATATAACTATTGTATAGGCATTGGGTCTGGCCTTTGTTAGCCATGGGATATTCCAAATAAAAAGATAACATAGTTTGGAGGGAATGAAATGAAATAAAAATAGAATTACCATGGGCATTCTGAACAAGTGTGTGTGTGTGTGTGTGTGTGTGTGTGCGCATGCGTGCGTGTATGCGTGTGTGTATGCGCGCGCGCGTGTGTATATGTCCATGTGTGCCTGTGTGTGTATGCGTACGTGTGTACGTGTGTGTGTGTGTGTGTGTGTGTGCGCGCGCGTGCGTGTGTCTGTGTGTGTGTGTGTGCGCGTGCGTACGTGTGTGTGTGTATGTTTGCGTGCATACGTGCGTGCATGCCTGCATGAGTATACACGTGCATTTTTGGGTAATATAACATTAATGTGTAAGTGTATATATATACCTGTATGTTTTACTTCTATTCATGTTCAGAGAATAGGATTGATTTTAGCTTGGAGTGATGTGGCGTGCTGGGTTGTTCTTACTTTTATGGAGCGTGTAATGTGATGTGCTTACTAACAGTGACTTTATTCCCCATAAAATGCCAAGTTGTCTTAACATTCTGGTTGTTTTTTTTGGTGTGTGTGTGTATCTTTTCACGATTGCATTGATGGTCATTCCTCTTTCTAAGATAATAATTAAGTGTGGTTTGATGCAGTTTTATCTGTGTACAATGGTATAAATATTTACATCTTATGGCTGTTAGTACTTTGTGCGTTTTTAATAGTGATACTTCAATGTGTTTATCTTTGTGATGTGATTGCAC
>JAVDPJ010468870.1:0-14534 GCA_034780015.1 Urosalpinx cinerea
ACACGAAGGGAAATAAGCCACTAGCACGACTTCAGGACCATCAGGAGTAGACGTCAGTCGCCTTACCCACTCGGCCATGGCGCCCGTCATCATCTGCCGTATGTATCACTTAGTGGGTGCGGACGCAAAAACCCTTAACCAACCAACCAAACGTTTTCCATGGCCCCTTCCTTCATCAAGACACACACAAATACACATGCCCGCACACACACCCTCTCTCTCAATTTTTTTTCAGGTGGGGGGGTGATTCCCCTCCATCGTCTCCCATATCACTTAGTGGGCGGGATGTAAAACCCTTAAATATCCCACCAACCTTGAACAAAATGTTTCCTTTGTCCTCTTCCATCAACATCTCTCACACACACATAAACAAACATACACACACATACTCTCTCTCTCTGACAAGAACAGTTCGCTAAGTGAGGCACCTTTGGGGGTTTCTTCCAGCTTGACCTTCCTGAAGTCATCGGCAAAGGGGAGGAAAATGATGTGGAACCCTGGAGGTGTGATCTGGACTTTTTGTTCGTCCAGTTCCTCTTCCTGAAAATCAAATTTCGCAAGTCAGCCACGCCTACTTGCTAGTGTCTGAGCGACAGTCAATTATGCTAATGAGAGCTGGTCAGTTCGACCTCTTAAGCACTCAGGCTAGAAAGAGCTATCAAGGGGAAGTTATCATATGGCTTGAAAACAGGGTTTTCAACAATGCAGGGCCGTAGAGAAAGGTTGTTGTATCGTGCTGTACGTGGAACGTCAACAGCACATTGCTGAGCCACATTTCATGACGTATGTGGAACGTCATCAGTGCAGTGTAAGGGTTAATTAGATTGACTTCCATTTGTGTGACCCCCCAAAATATTCTAGTGACCCCTTGGAAATTTGGAAGTCAATTTTGCGCACCAAACCTGACCCCGTATGTTTTAGGAAATAATTATCACTGGGCGAGGCTACCCCATTTCCATAGTTCTGTGTGGTCTGCTACATTTCCATGACTACCTCAGAGTTGATGTAATGGGGTTGGCGATGCTGTATGTTTGCTTTGTTTTGAGCCTTCAGTGACCAGACAAGGCAGTATGATGATGGTGGTGCTTTTGCAGTAACGTATTGAGATACATAAACACATATCTCACGGTGCAGAGGATTATATGGGTTTGATTGTGGGCACACACACACACACACACAGACACATACACACATGAGGATTTTTTCTGTTGTTTACATTAGCAGTCAGGTAACCCTTTACTTTTATTTATGAATTCTATCCCCCATCTCCCCACCCCCTACCAACTTCTTTTTCCACATTTTATTTGAAACCTTGTTGCAGACGTGACCCATCGCTAACGGGTCCTGAGGCTGTGGGACCAGTGAATGGGGGTGACCTGGACGGTTTGAAACAGGAGATTCTGACAGAGATGCGCCGTGAATTCCAGCGCATGAAAGTGGAGATCATTGAGGGTAAGTGTTGCCAGCGAGACAAGTGTGTTGGTGTGGTGTGTAATGTAGAAAGAAACTCTAGGGAGAGCTGGACAGTAGAAGGTCTTCAGAGAAGGACCCCTTTTTTTGTAGCTAGTGTTTCAGCCCTTAACTTCTAGATAGGAGTGAGTATGACAGCAGGCAAGCATGGATAGTGTGTGAAGGTTTTGTTTATGTTTGTTCACATTTGTGCATATATGTCTGGTAATATGTTTTGTGCATCCTTTTTCCATCTCATGTTCATGCTTACATGCCCACACATCCCCACAGTTATATGAGTGTGCACATGGTGTGCACAAATACAGACATTGACAGCATAACGCATGCACTTCCATTGATGCATGCATTTGTGGCATGTTGAAACACAGAAAACATGGAAAATGGTAAAGGGCACATCCTATGCACAGCAGGATTGTGTGTTCAGTCTCAGGCATGTTCCCAATCCATGTTTCATTCACATTGGTCAAAATGTGAAATCCAGCCTTCTATTGCTTTAGGAAGTTGTTCTGTAGTATTGAGGTGCCATGGCAAGGTGATGTCATTCCTCTTTCCGACCAATTCAGGCAGGGAAGATCTGCCATGACAATCAAATATATACCGTATCAGTTCATTATTCTTCCCTGCTGTTTGTTCCTCAGTTTCCCTCTTCTTAACGCATGCACTTCCATTGATGCTTGCATTTGTGGCATGTTGAAACATGGAAAAGAGCACATCCTCATGGGGGGGGGGAGAGAGATAGCTCAGTTGGTAGCGCGCAGGATTTGTGATCTGGCGACACAAGTTCGAATCTGCTTAGAGGGAGATTTTTCCCGGAGTTAACATTTGTGCTGACTCCATTCCCTGAAAGCGGTGGCTCGGTGGTCTACTGGTAATGCACCCAGCTAGAAACTGAAGGATCATGGATTCGAATCCTGTTCGGAGCCTAAACCTTTTCCCCATCCACTAGATCAGAGGTGGTGTGGTCTGGGTGCTAGTCTTTCGGATAAGACGATAAACTGAGATCCCGTGTGCGCGTTCAGCGCATGTAAAAGAACCCACGGCAACAAGGGAGTTGTCCCTTGCAAAATTCTGTAGAAAACCCCACCCTAATAGGCAAACAGCTGATACCTGTCGATGGCTTGGGGCTGAGGTGTTTTTTGTTGTGTGTTTCAGCTATACGACAGGAGGTGGGCCACAGATAACCTGGGTCAGTGGCCCTGATGACTGGACAAGTGGACGCTCAACAACAGCTGGACTACGCGTGGAACAGGGGCACCCCCACTGGGAAAGGTCTCCCTCCACCCGGGACCTCTTTCAATGCGACTGCTACACTCATTGGATGTCTCTCTCTCACTCATGCTTTCTCCCCCCTCTGGTCTCTCTCGTCCTAACCAGCCCCCATTGCCCCTACCCCCCCCCCCTTTCCCTATCAGCAGACCAAAGTCAGCACATAACAAAGTTTGTTCTCTGCAAAGTGCACGTCTTGCATCACCGGTTCTTCAAGAGACCATGCAGTCTGTCGATGGTTTGTAAGGATGATGAATTGTTATGTGGGTAAAATTCACGTCATGTCAGTGTCTTTGGCAGAGTTTTGGAGTTGTACCAAGATGACAGGCTCATCACTGTGGACCATTTTGTGCCAACCAAAGAGATAGTTCTGAAAGGCACGGGCACCTTGGTGTGTCCAGGTGCTGAGCACATTGCCAGCTGGAGAAAAGAAACGTACAGGACAAAGGGGAATTAATGATGGCATTGAGAAATCTGAATTATACAAACTTTTATGTCTTAAGTCGAAGAAAAAATGCTTTTCATGCTCATGAGAGAGGAATCATTGCGCAGTGCAGGTATAGAAATCTGAAAGTCATAGGTGACCCTAGGTGTTGGAAACATTGTAGGTCTTTTTTGGGATCATCGTGGTTTTGTGTCAGCTGTCTTTGGATCAGGAAGTGTTTGCGGAAGCATGTGGTTCTCAGTCTAAAGAATTGAGATTTTATTTTGAGAGAGCTGCATTGGAGCCAAGTATTATGATGTGTAGATGGATCACTTACCATTTGAACTGATAGAGGTAGTGTGGTGAAATGAAACTATGAACAGTGAGATGTATGAATGAGTCACCCTGATTCCACTGAAAGCTATGTAAAGTCTTAGATTATTTGATAATGATTCTATGACGAACTTTTTTTTTTAATTGAAAGATTTTTTTAAAAGAAAAATATCCATTTGCTAAAAAGAGTGAAACATTGCTGCTAATGCTTTGTAGTATTTTTTGAGACTTGACAAAACTCTAAATCATGGTGATTAATTTGCTGGCAAAAAAAAATCTTTATTGATCTTTAGTTTATCCTCTTCTGGACTGATGAAAAGATTATAGTGCCAGATTTAGTTAGCAGAATTATTGATAATTTTGGTAATTTAGCTTCAGTTTGTTTCACCAACTACATGTATCTTTAAGTTGTAAGCTTTGCCACTACTGAGAAATGCGTGCTTCCACTTGTACTAATATAGCTCTAGTATATGGTCTCGGATTGTCTGTCTACTATCTTTCTTTTCAGCATTAGTGAAGACTTTTGAGGGAAAACAAGGAACCAGACCAGGGGGAGGGGAGGGAGGGGACCTTGAAGTGAACACAACTTCTTTGTCAGAGCAGCCCCTGAAAACCAAAACATAAACTATGTTTACAAACTAAAACGTATGTAAACCCAAAAGAGTTTTTCATAAGAGCTTTCTTTCTTTTCTTACAGTTTATAATCAGTTTTGGTCTGAATACAGACATTCCGTATTTGCTGGATATAATATAATTGCATGGTTAAGTCTTTCAGTGTCAAGTGGGAGATGAAAGGGAGTGATATCTTTACTGAAAGTTGAAGGCGTTACCTATCTCTTCCTGTCTCTCTAGAGCTTTTTTTGGAATACATCTTTAGAAAAGCCAATGCAGAGAGTGGTGAGCTTCAAATGAAGCATATTCTGACTACGGCTTCGCAATTGTAAAAAAAAAAAAAAAAAAATTGTCAGTGTCCAGACCTCATTGTTTCTTTGAAAGGAAATTTGTACAATGTTCACAGTGGATCAATTTTTCCCTGCTTCTGAAAATATTTATTAATTTGGAAGTTTACTTTGACCAAATTTGTATGATATCAATCATCACAGTGATATTTCTTTTTTAGTTTATTTATGTATTTCCGTTTAAAGATTTTTTTGTATGTAAGTGATTTACAAAAAAGTAAATTATGTTGGTTTTTTTCCTATTTATTTCAGGTGCATGTGTAGTTTGCGTGTGGGCGTAAAACTGCCCCTTTTATGTGGTCCTTTTTCGATGACGGCAGGTGTAGTTCAAATGTCTCGGTGTAACAGAACGTAGAGATAACTAGCATAGCACCCTGACGAGTGCCAGCAGACCTTTCCTGAACCGCCCAACCTTCCCCTTCCAGCAACAGCACTGAAATGGTATCAGAGGAAACACTCATCGATAATCACCCTTGTTTGGAGAGAAAGGACGAATGGTTTTCTGTTTATGAAACAGGTTTTAAATGTCAACAGACAAGTTGATTTAGTTTTTGGGTTCGTTGTCCAAGTTGGGGTTTTTTCTTCGAAATTTTGTCTTGTGTAGATAAACAATGTGCCTGTATTTCAATGTATGTATTGTACTTACTAAGCATTCTTTTACTGATCAATCATGAAAAGCGTCATGTAGTGAGTTTGTGTCCGTAACTCAGTGTGTGTGGGTGTATGTGCTTGTACATACAGGGCATTTGCTTTGAAATTTACAAATTGTCTTCCCCTTATTGTTTTGAAAACATATATTTAAGTTTTAAGTGAAAATGTTACCAGGGATTGACAAGCTGATAGTTTAAAATGTTAGCATTTTAAAAGTAAGTTTTCCCTTTCTTGAGAATATTTGTCATTTGTCTAGTTCCATGAGTATGCTGTAAGACATGTGTGAGCAAAGTATTTGAAAGGCAAAACCAGCTTACAACTGACTGTCCATATAACAAGTAAAAATGGGATGAGTATGGGAGGTTAAATTCTGATCAAAAGATGAGAATGAAGGGTGAAAAACTTCTTGGAATTTATTAACAGAAGTGGGTACATGAATTGGTTGCTTTTTGTTTATTTATAATTCAGAACTGTTTCAGAGCTACATTTCATAATTTAGGAGATGATATATAAGAAAAAAAATTAACGAGGACAAAATTACCGAAAAATGTGTATTTCAGTGAAAAATGTGAATTTTGGAGCTGTCTAAAGACTTCATGCTGCTGCATTTACACACAAAGCATTTGATCCGAGCATAATAAGCCTACATGTGAGCACAAGACTAAATGACTGGATAGTTTTATTCCCCAGATGTAGAGATTTGAATCTGCTCCCCCTTAGTCCCCGCGCATGGTTGCCACCAGTCATGATGTTGCAAGAAGTTGAAGCATGACGATTATCATGGATTCCAAATGCAGTAGATGACAGGTGTTGAGAGTGCATGTATGTCTGGTGTTTATTTTTATTTTCAGTTGGTATATGTGTATCAGGCTGAACCAGTTTTCATTTTGTGTACATTTTCAACCAAATATGTGTATACAAGAGTATACTGGGATGTGTGTGTGCGAATTCTCAAAATCGATGACGAATTTGGATTTCTGTTGTTTCATTTCCATGCAACTAATGCTTACGGTGATATTTGCTGAATTTCTGTGGCTTTCTGTTTGTTTTCTTTGTGACTGCACGGCCTGTAGTGTATCTGAATGTTAGGATTCAAAATTTAATCGTGATTCCTGTTTCTCTCTTTCTGATTGTAAACATTTGTTTGAAGAATGTCTTCTTCACACATGGTTTGTATGATTTTAGAATGAATTATCAAATTGCTTTAGAGATTATAAGTATGAGGTCATCTGTATGTACTATTATTTTATCAAAGATTTAAGCACTTTAGTTGCCTTTTGGGGTGGGTTTTTTTTTCAAATTTGAAACTTGACAGATACTTAAGAGGCAACAGCACATAATTATTTAGTGAATATAATATTAAAAGTACTTACTAGGGATGGAATATGTAATGGTTTACTGTTTCAGTAAATGTACATTATTTTATCTATAATAGTGGCTAAAGATACCATTGCATCATTTACTGCCAAACATCTGTAGCTACACCTAACTGTCAGATGAAGGAGTACAACGACTAGAATTTATATGTGGCATTTAATAGCGATGCTTGTTGATTGAAAATTAAGGTGTGAAGAGACACATAAAAACAATGACTAGCACTGGGTGACTTTAATGAATATTCATGATCATTAATGTGTCCAGAAGTTAGCAGTAGATGTGAAAGCTATGCATGGTTATTGTGAAGTCGGTGAACATTCAGTTCATAACTATTTATTGAAGTCAGTTCTGTGCATCCTCTTAAGAGTTTGCTGTCAAAGGAGAAAGATTGTTAAAATGTGTGCATGTATTTCAGTTTGTTTGTGACCACGCTTGTTAGCACTTTTCATGGAGGAAAAAGAAGAAATAACAGAACTAATGTTTGGAATGAGAAATCTGTGTAATCTTATACTGAATGGGTTTTTTTCTAAGCAGATTATCACCAGCTGTCAGCTCTTTATCTTGGATTTTTTTTTCTAGTTAGCTAAAATCAAAGATTGAAAGCAGAAAATGAGCAGAGTAAGACTTCTTTATTTTTTTAGTTTTATTTATCCTGGAGTTTAGTTTTCCTGGATTCTATCCAGGCATTGAAATTAGAATAATTTCCAACCCAATATTCCAAATAACTACAAAGTTTTACTGAATATTGCTCAAAAGTTGATCTCCATTTTTCTCCCTGCAAAGATAAAAAGAAGCAAGTTGAAATCGACTTTCTACAAAACTGATCAAATGTGTGTGAATTATTTATGACTAATTGCTAAGGAATTGATCTACAGATATAAACCGGTTTTAACTGTGAATTGTGTTTGGTCCAAGAGAATTGTGAGTGCATTGTATAATGTGAAAGCGAATGGCCCATTTTATTGAAATTGAGAAAGAAAAATTTGTTGGAGAAATATATGCACAATGTTAAGAGAATGTGTTTTGGTGGTGTTTGCTTTATTTGCACTTGTGTTCAAAAATGTACAAATTGAAAAATTGAAGCATGTGATAGGCATCATACCGACATTGTTGGCAATGGTGAGGGATTTCGTTTTCCTTTGTTGATTTTCTTTGATTTTCCACAAAACTTGCTTTTTGCTCAACTGCTGTGAATTGGTTTGCTTTGCTCTTGCAGTTTCTATGCTTTATTTGAAATGTTTTGTAAAAAGTCTGTCTCTTTTTTTTTAAAGAAAATTGGTCACCACTTCTAATATGTTTATTTGTTGTATTTTTGTTTCATGTCTGTGCATTCCTCTTACTGAATGTGTTTGTTTCTAAGCAGAAAAGTGTCAAAACTGTGGCAGTAATCTGTGTTAATTTCAGTTAGCATTACAAGTGATAAGACACATTTCAAATACACAGATCCATTATTTTGATTTGATTTACTTTTTTTTTTTTCGCACTCATTTCAATTGGTAATTATTTTCTTAATGAAACAGAATTAATTCTACCGCCACCCTTTCTTTACTTTTGTTTTCTGTTATGATTTTTTTTCTGTCCTGTTTTTGTTCTAATTTGATTAATGAAGTCTCGGTAACTTTCTTTTCAGTAAAAAGTCCATTTCATCCGTCAACCAGTCCATTCCTGTCCCTGCTCCCCCCCCTTCTTTACTCCCCTGTCACGAAATGACAGCACTTGAAAGAAAGAAAGACATCAAGAACGTAGCAGCAAGTTGTAGCCTCAAACTTTACCTGGATGTCTTTAACAAGGTGAATGCACTCTATGACATATCTGTTATGGTGGGATGAAGTTGCACATACAGTCATACACACTCATAAGCAAGCTTCCCCCCAAACAGCTTTTTAATTGTTGAAGTCACTGACTTATTTCACACATTGTGAGATTCAGAAATACGGACAAATCATGATTCATTACTTTTGAAGATTTTTTTTTTCTTTGTTGCTTTAATTAGGTTTCTTTTTGTATTGGTGGGAAAGGAGAGGGTGGGAATGAAATGAAATCGCTTCCGCTTGTATGGTAATGTGCGTTTTGTGTTGCGTCAGCTTGTCTATTGTCGACAGAGTATTATTTGTACATAAATGGTCATTTTTCTGATTTGATGAGAACATGTGGCATCAAGGATTTCATCCTCCAGCACAACTGTAATACTATCATGTGTGTAAACTGTGTTAAATTATGGACTGAAGATTGTCACTCCTCACTCATCCGTTAAACTGGCCAAAAAAGACAAATAGTTGTTGGGTGTCAGTCATCTCCACAGATGCTAGTGATGAACTTATTTGTGTTTCTTCTTATTTATATCATGTAATAGCATTTTCATATTGCTAATGATCAAAATTGTCACGACTTGTAATGCGCGGTGGAATGATGTTCATTCGGCTATTGGCTTCCTGTTGTGTACCAGTATTAAAAGCGGGGCAGTTAATTAAAAAACAATTAACAAACAGTTCCATTAATTAACAAATAGCTCAAAGCAATATGTCACTGCTTGATATTATAATATAAGAACGTTTAATTAATCAGGAGATATGTAATGTTTTATATTCCAATAACAAGTATATACAGTGAAATATTATGAAGGTTAATTCTAACTGACCAAACTAAAGGAGAGGAACTGGTGTAACTTGGCTTAATTTCAGCAACCTGGACAATGTGGATCTAGATTTATAAGCTGAACCAATCTTTGTATTTTGATTGCTGATCATTGTGACATTCCATGTAGTGATGAGGATAGAATAAATTAATCAGTGTGCAAATTAATATATTAATGGTGTGAATAAATTTGGATCATTCCCCTTTAGCACTTATCAATGAGGACATCATACTATTTCTTCCAAAATGCTATTTTACATTGTAGATTGTTCCTCTAACTCAATGAGACCAAATTCTTGTTGTAACAAAACTTCCTTTTTGCAGGTTGTCTGTAACACCTGTTGACCAACAAAGAAAGAAAGAAAAAAAGCTGTTACATTTGGAGTTCTCAGAATTTTATGCTTGGCGTATAAAGCTGTTTCGGGCAAACCTGTATCACAAAACTAAGTCAAAATGGTGCCCAACTGATTGGAAATTTATTCTTTGAAATAATTTTCTTTTGAATTATTTATGTTTTTGTTTTCACTTAGGGACTTGGTATAAACACATTGAGGAGATGCTCTGTGGAAACATTTGTGTGCAATTTCGAGTTGATGAGCAAGTTAAAACCTCTCCCCCAACCCCCTCCCTCCCAATAGTTTTAATGTTCCTCAAAGGATTGTGTATATTTATATCAGACAACACAAGCATATCTACCTGTGCCTCAAAATTTGGACTGCAATTGTGGAACATTTCAGTTTGGACAGTAATGCCATTGTATAACAAATGAATGTGTTCACTTCCTGAGCACAATTCAGGATGATTCATACTGAGTTTTTTTACATTTTTGTTTTACACCACACACACTCACACACTCAGCAATTTCTAGTAACTGGATATTCTAAAGTACCTTGAGAAAGGGTTTTCTTTTCTCTCCAGTAATCATATCTTGCATCCTGTTTAAAAAAGTTTTCACACTCGTGATTTTGGCTTTGGCGACAGAGGCTCTGTGCATCATGATTCAGCTCGTTAGTAATGGCAATTGTCAGAGAAATCAGTCAATTTACAGCTTTTTGTTGAAAAAAGCTGATGGAAAAAAAGCCCCCAAATCAGTTGACCTGTAATTCATGGACTAAGTGTAGAAGGTGGAAATCTTTGATTTTAGACTTTTGTCTCCAGTATTTATTGGCTTGACAGAATCAGGTAATAGTCTTCCCTAAAGGTTTGAAATGCCAAGAATCGGAAACCGATACTGAGACAGTTCTGTCTCTGTAAATCCAATGCTTTGCTGTCTTCAGCTGTTAAATGCCAACATTTTTTTTATTACGTCACTTTTTTTGGTAATTCTTCTTTATTTGACAGAAAACTTCATCATCCAAGTTTATCGAACAAAACAGTAAAAATTATTTTTTGTTGATGCTGTGTATGTCATTGTGTACTTGTATTTCATCTGTTCAACTTCAAAAATAAAATAAGTGTACTAGATCATGGTGTTGAGTATTTTCTGTTCAAGCACAACTTGCCTTGCACATTCCAGCCTGGCAGATTTATTGTGTATGTGTGTGCTTTCATTTTGAACATGTTCTTTAGGAGGTGCAAATGAAGTGTGTGAAGTCATTTTTCTCTTCCCAGTACCCCCTCCCCTCTCTAAGTTTTGTTTCTAGATCAGTATAATCAAGAAAAATTGTTTTTGTATTTTGTATAATAATCTCCCATTATGATATTCAAGTTCAATTTTTTTTTATGCAAGCCTTTTTGCCGTGGATGGCAATGTCCTGGGTGATCGGTGTGAAGGTTAGCGGCTTAACAATACTGACAGCAGTTCCAGTCATGACTGGCTCCATGGCAACCCCTGCCTGAAGGGGATCTGTCATTCCCTGCCCACAGATCTCGCTTGAACTCGAGATTCAGTGTGCAAATGTACACACAACATCTTGCGCACACGTTGAAAACCCATCCATCTTTAATAGAGGAGTAGGCCATCCCCGGCTGGTGGTTTGGATGATGTGAACATACCCAGCATGCATCATATAGCATGACAGATTCTTCAGAAGGTTGAAGTTGGTCATTTAAAAGCTGAAGAACACATCTCTAAAAGGGATATTCAAAATGTTCACAAACTTGAGCCTCATTTCAATGAGAACATCAACCCATACTTCAACATGTGACGTGATATGAAAACAGAATATCCACTCATCATTCACTTTATTACAGTCTTCCATACACAGGCAAATATCGGTATTACCATTACCAGTAGGCTCAAGTGCGATTTGATATAAAAATGAATCAAAATGTTTATTTAAAAAAATACATAGATATTTTAGCCTCTTTCTGCACCACTCCTCACACATATCGGGAGCCGAGGTCTTGTCAAAAGCATAACAGCTTTACGTATGTGCAGAGACTGTGCATACATTGCCACTAAACAGGGTGGGAAAGACACAAAATTCCAATTTTGCTGATGATGTTCAGTGTAGAGCTTTGAGAGCTACTCCTCCCTAGGAGTAAACCTTCGTAACGTGCTAGTGGTGTGATTTTATCTGCAAATGTTGAACAGGCAAAAAGCCCATTACAGTCTTTGCAAAGTGTTCTCTGTATGCAAGTGTAAAATTTCACTTCACACACATTGGCGCCAGAACACATCACGGATGTGGTGGTTATGGGAAGCAACTCATGGGAGGGTACTTTCACTGGAAGTCTAGAAAGAGTAGTAGCCTCTAACTGCTAGTCAGAAATCTGACCCAAAAAAAAAGTTAAAAATATAAATAGTTAAAATTCAAAATCAACATAATTTTGCTACCTGGAATTGAAAAATTTTGAAGGACGGTGATATGTGATTTTTCTTGTACAGCATGAACAACGCATTTCAAAGTAACACATGAAAGACAAAATCCATACTCACTGGTTTTCTTGCCTGCACTAAAAATATTACATCTTACATTGAATGACCCACACATGACTAAGTCTGAGTCATGATCATCAAGATATGCATTTGCAGAACTATGTTGTGCATTGCTTTCTGTGTTCGTAAGCTGATGCATAACTGTTCTCATTTCTGCCATTTGACAAGCCCTCGCCCCAACTCTAGTACACGGACATAGAATCACTTTCAATCCAAAAACGATGAAGACGTTACAGAAGATTTTGTCAGACTGTCGCACCAAGTCAGCAATTCCATCATGGTTTGACCAACAGGTACAAGCTGCAGTGTCATGAAACAGCCCACTAGGACAGTATCAGGCAAACTTTGTTATTAATTAGACATCCCTTTTAAAAAAAAAAAGGAAAATAAAAATCTGGTGTACATAATACCAACAGGCTGAATATTTGCAACTAAAAAACTGAGACCACACAATATTGAAGGAGGTAATATTTATTAGACACTATAAAAACTTACTGCCCCTCACTTTAGTAAGTGGAACTAACTTTTTCTAAGCAGTGTCCCTACATACCAGCACGCACACACTACTGACCATCACTTTTGGGAACACCCAACACAGGCATGCACACATACTCATGCACACACATGCTTCCACACACACACACAAATACAGACATCAAATTACAATGTAAAAAACAAGTATCACTAACTTTATGGTCATACTCTACATTTTTTTTAGTATTTCTCCCCCAACACACAGAAAACCATCTAAAGGTAAATTGAACTGCAAAGTAACTCTTCTGTCACAATTAACAAACATAAACATGTTCTTACCGACACATTAAATACTGCCACTCAAAAGTTAGCCTTCACTGCTTGAAAAATGGTTTGTCACAGGAGATGGGGGAACCAATTAGGCAATTAAGAGATTTTGAAATCATGCTCAGCTGAACTGAAGACATGTGGATTTCTATACACATACATGTACACACATGCAAATAAATACCCAGGTATGCACGCACGCGCACACACATTTACACACTTTTCATATAAATTCACCTATATCGCATCTACCAACAGTACACATCTTCGCATTACATTATGCACAATAATCTGTAAACCATCAAAAAGAGAAAAGATCTTTTGAATCCACAAATCCTACTACTGTACAATTGCCCCCCAGGACTGCCAAATACCTACTGCTTGTACAGGTGTCATAATCACCAGGTGCCTACCAACACATCTTGCACGTTACAATTCCACCACAACCGAGGGCTCAGTAGTCTAATGGTGGGAGTGATCCACAACTGCTGATGACATCAGCTTTTTGTTCTTTTACATGACCAATGCAGAAAGCCAAGTGTGGTGCAGTTGGAGACTAATGGTTATTATGATGCAGTTATTAGTTATTATGAAACCTTGGGGGCGGATTTTTGCATGTATGACCATTTTTGATCCAGCTATAGAGGCAGCTATACTCCGACTTTGAGCTTCAATGAAAAATTTGGAAAAAAGGCAGCTGAATCAAAAGTTTAGCTTTAGTTCTGGCATATACTGGAGTTTTATAAAAAGGGCAACAACTCGTGGCTGTCAAGAAGTAAGACTAATGGAACCAGTAGTGAGTTCACACTAGCAAACGATTACACACCTGAAAATTACACAAGTCCAAGGACTTTTTTAATTTCTTAGGAATGTTTAAGCATTGTGCATGTGATTTCTATAGAACCATTTGAAATCAGAACATTTTGAAATTTGAACAATAAAGCCTGAAAACTTCTTTTTCACACAAGAATCATTTCTAATCAATGATTACTAATTTCTGACTGGGACACAGTACATACTGCAGAACATCTTGTGTCAGTACCAATGCGTCAAACTCTTTAGTAATTCCTGTCCATGATAATGACAGCCAAAATCCTGTCTAATGCATCCGGTCACACAGGTCACACGCTCAGAGTGGTTGGCAGGAATTCATTTTCCCAAACAATAGCAAACACTTGCATAGATAAAGATTCTACATTTACATGTATCCAAGCAGACGTGTTATTAGATGCTACATCTCAGCAGACGCCAGAGTAAATAGCTGTTGTTATAAAAAATCCTGGACAACATTAGAGCTAACAGCCAGTGAGCTCTCACAGGGTTTAAATGATACAAGTGGCAGCAACCCCCCTCCCCTTCCCCACCTTGTATCCACCTGCTGTGCCTTAACCCAGCATGTGCCTGTAACCTCTGGTCCTGGCTTACACTGGGGGGATAACACTGCAAGCTTGGAACAAAATCATCTGCAATAAAACACGCACCAATGATGCATCGCCATGCACTTAAAGTCATAATTATCATCCCTGTCAAATGTTTATGATCTTTAATACTTTAGGTGGGCATTTAAGTAGACTGAATTGTCAACTGTTTATTTCACACAAAAGACAAATTCGTTGCTACATTTTGCAATGCAGACAGGGGTCCACACAACAAAGAAAGGCATCGATCATAGCAACAATAACTGTATTATTACATTGGCAATTTTCCCATTCCTTTTGCTTTTTGATTACCATACATC
>JAVDPJ010469980.1:0-14484 GCA_034780015.1 Urosalpinx cinerea
CATCTGCTTTGCAGGTGTGGTGTAGCGAATATGGAATATTCCGAACGCTGTGATACCTCCTTGGGAAAGTCTGAAAATCTGAATATTTCTAATGCTAGAATCAAGTATAATTTATATTGCATAAACATTTTTTTTTAAAATGAAAACTTGATATTTTTGGCAAAAGTAATGATTTCCAGCCGTTGTACATTGGTTCATTTACCAAATTTGTTTGTTCTTGTTTTCTTAAGGTAAGAGTTCTTTTATCTGTGATCACACCTATTGGTGTGGAGGTTTTTTATGCGCTATATAAGTAATAGATTATTATTATTTTACACTTGACACATAATAATTGACAAGAAGAGTTGTAAAAAAAGGGACAGGATAATTTCCATCTCTACTTTGATTCAGTTTACAAGCAAAAGGAATATAAATGTTATTTAGGATAGGTGTCTGCATCTTGTAACTAAAATCAGATGAACAGAGCGTTGTGAATCTGTAAGGAAGAAGGTAATTTCAGCCCTAGTTATGAACAAGTGCTGCAGAAAATCTGTATTGTTATGACACTGATTATGATAATAAAGCGTAAGAACGAAAAAGTAAAAAAATGAACACCCAAGTGATGGTTATGACACTGATAATGATGATAAAGTGTAAGAACGAAAAAGTAAAAAAAAAGAACACCCAAGTGATGGTTATGACACTGATAATGATGATAAAGTGTAAGAGCGAAAAGTAAATAAAAATGAACACCCAAGTGAAGGTTTACTGAAAACCTTGCTCCGGCTGAAATGTTGGCCAACTTAATAAAGGTAAAGTGTATCACAGTAATGTGTTCCCACTTTCATGTTTTTATTATGCCAAATACTGACAGAAAAAAGCATTTTAGATGGTGCTGTGATTTGCCCCTATGGTTTGCATGTATTATGTTGAGTGATGCAGATATTGCAAGCAAGACTAAATCGCAAGATTTCCAATAACAAACTTTGGTTTTTTTTGCTCACTATGTGTATACATCGTTTTCCAGGAAGGCGACGATGAAGAGGAGGAGGATGAGACAATGCCCCCCGCGGGAGTACCCCAGTGCCAGTCCGCCATGGAACTGTCCGGCTCAGCGGAGAAGACAACTCCGGGCACGCTGACCCGCCCAGTGTCTTCCCCTTCCGTCCACAACTCCTCCTCCTCCTCCAACAGTCCCGAACACCCCAACAGCCTCAATCGCGGATTCATCGACCCTGACCTTGCCGCCGGTGCGGAACGCCCCTCCACCTCGCAAGCTGGGGTCAAGGACAGGGGTCGTACCCTCAGAAGGGTCGACTCCTTCAAGCCCGGCCAGAAACCCGTGCGACGTTCCTCTTCCACGGACGGCGCTATTCGCCGAGGCCAGCCCAACAAACTGAGCAACGGTCTCTTGGAGGGCAAAGCGGATAACGTGAAGAAACTGAGACGGAGCTTTGACAAGTCAGACATCAGTGATCCCATTCTCCTCGTCTCCAGCCTGGCAGACAAGACATATGTCGTTGATCCGAACACAGAAATTGCCTCGGTGAGTTCTGCAAGCAGATCTTCCAGAGAAACTGCCTCAGTGAGTTCTGCAGTCAGATCTTCCAGAGAAACTGCCTCAGTGAGCTCTGCAAGGAGAACACCCAGCACTGACACTGCAGAAAGGTGCAGGAGTGTGGTGGTGACCGGGGAGAGAAACCCCAGAGCTAGTAGCAGCGTGAGTTCAGAGAGCTCGGTGGGAGAGCAGAGCATGATGGAGAACAGTTTGTTGAGCGTGGTGCTGCCCCCACCCTCTGGCTTCAGCGACCAGTCCACGATGGAAGTGTGCGATGATAAAGACAACAAGATGGAGGGGTTAGGCGACAAGGGGGAGAAAATGGAAGAGTCAGACAACGAATCGGAGGCCGGTGGTTTCTCCACCATTTCTGGGGGCACGGTCATCCACAAGCCGGCCGGTCACCTCCACAGTCTTCAGGTGGGGAAGGGCGCGTCGTCAGCCATCGTCCACTATGGGTCCAGCGTGTCGGTCACCGTCCCTCACCCCCCACCCTCCTCCACTCTCCAGACGTCTGTCAGTGCTGACAGCCTCATCAGCACAGAGTCGGAGACCTCAGAGGTGGGTGTGGTACCCAAGTCTGGTGGGCTGGACCGCAGTGCCTCCATGGACAGCGGCAAGGGCTCCCTGCTGGACAACGCTGAGTCCAGAAAACCCACCAGCCTCAAGGCCAGTGATCTGACAGGGGCCAGAATCCAGTTAGAGGGGAGACAGTCACTCAGCACGGAAAACCTGTCTTCTCGTTTTAATGGAGTCGGGGCAGTGAAGAGCCTGTCAGCGGAAGATCTGAAAACTGCTAGGAAAGCGGAGAAGCCTGCGGGTCGATCCCAGAGCATGCACCTAGGGAGTGCCTGTCACCCGCCCAACATCATCCCCAACCTGCAGATCTCGGCGGAAACTCACCGGCTGCTGACCAGAGCGGGCTTCCTGGGGAGTAGCCTTCCACCCCACGTCAAGGACGCGGCAGTGCCTCTAAGGTCGCCTCAGAAGGGGGACAGCACTCGTCAAAACTTCCGGCGAGACCAGAGCCATGTTTGTTCCTTTCGACTGGAAAAATCCGCCACTTTTAGAAAGGAGCGGTCCAGCATTCTCTATGCGGATCACCCTGCTCCAGTGCAGGAAAGAACTGATGGAGATCATGCAGAAAGGGTCGAACATTCCCAGTCGAAGAGTGCAGACCGAGAGCATGAACCAATGGAAGAGGAAAACGCACAGGCGGTTGTGGGAGGGAGTGAGGGAGAACAGAACAGCCATAACGAAGAGGTGTGGGTGAGGATGGAGCCGGCCAGTACCCAGAGAGAGACGGGAGAGACGGTCGCCAAGCCCTCAGTGAGCATCAAGCGTGCTGAGGTGCGCATGCCCAAACACGACAGCGTGTTACACCTGCAGGAGGGGCGCTCGGGGCGAGTGGCCAAGACGGTGAACCAGTTCAACAGCAGCCTGGATCAGTCCCTGGAGCAGTCCAACACCTCCCTGCACTTCCACCACTGCACCACCAGGACGCGCGGCGTCTCACCCGTACGCATCCCCACCGCCTTCGCTAAAAGCGGCGCCAAGCCCGATCACTCTTCTGCACACTACCAAGACCTGGCTCACAAACATCACAGAAGATCAGGGCATCAAGAGTCTGAATCTGCTGACAGACACAGAGATCAGAGTTTGTCCGAGCACGGGGCTTCGCACCACAGCCGCACGGAGGACAGTTGTGCCTCAGAAAGGAGCAACTGCTCTCCTAAAAAGGCGAAAACAGGCTTAGATCTGAGCTCTTCGCTGCTGGAAACCATCGAAGAGGTCATCACGCCACGCCGCCACAAACACCCGGTGGCGGTCCCAACAGACGGAAGTCGGTCCCCATTGAAAGAGTGGACCAACACGAAGACAGTGGTCTCACAGCTGAGGATCACCAAGGGCCTGACCCCTCACCAGGTGTTGAGGTACGGCACCAAGGGCGCCGGCACCGAGCGCTCCCCGGGAAAGCCGGTCAAGCGGCTCCAGTCCCCGGCTCGCTCCCCCCACAGCAAACACTCCCCGCAGAAGGCCAGAGAGAGCGAGGCACAGCGACTGGAATCGCGCCATTTCCACGAACAGTACTGAGCACAGCCGTGTGTAGTATATCTATATTCATAATCATACAGGGATTTTTTGTGTGTTTTTTTTTCAAACAGGGATTTTTAATCTGACACTTTTTTAAGAGGAATAATAAGACTAATTGGTGTGCTTCACCTGAGAGCAAAAAATATCAGAAAGTCACAGCGTCAGATGTTTCCTATGAGTCACATGAGGCAGCTAACAGAGCATGCTACTACTAATAGTGGGGGAAAACTTGATGAGTTGGAGTGACTATATTAACCAACACTGACAAGTGAAGAAAAAGAAGAAGAATGGTGACTTACGGGCAAATGCATTTAATGTGACAACAAACCTGATGACTCTCATCCAATGTATTTATCAAGGGGAAAAATGCTAGAAAGTAGATAATGCACAGGAGTAGATATTTCATTTATTTGTAATGGTTTTAATCCTTGCACAGGTTATTAGTACATCACCTCTGCATTTTAATGATGGAAGTCATTTTCATCAAAAGGAAAGTCAGTGCCTTTAAAAAAAAAAATGAAAAGAAAGGAGAAAAAAAAATGAAAAGAAAGGAGAGAAAAAAAATGTCCTTCAGTTTCTGGATATTGTTTTTTTGTTGTTTTTCTGTTTCCTTTTCTTCACAAAACACTAATGGCTAAAAATATAAACTGTGTAAAATATGATGAGTGTCAGAATAAATGAAGATGTCTGTTACAACTTTACCCAAGCTGCCTTGAGTTTGGTTTTTTCTGTTTTTTTTTTTTGTTGTTATGGTATTTGTTTATGATTTTGTGTTTCACCCATTTACACAGAAGTATGCCAAAGTAAAAGCATTTTCCAGATTTTTTTTTTTCAATACTGAGATTCCTTTCCACCTCTTATAAGTATCGGTATCTCTTCAGTGTACACATTTAAAAAGTCAGTGTTAAACATTCTCTCTTGTAATCATAATCCTATTCTATGCATCTTGCTTTTGTGTAGAAAGTGTTGAAAATATACACTTAAAAACAAAGGAAAAAATCTTGTGTTAAAACAAAAAGTACTATTTGATGATTAAACTGATGATTTAAGAGTATCCCGTTTCTCTGTCGCTTGTGTCAGTGTCAGCTTTGTCATTTTCTCTCTGCCCTCCTCCCCCTTCCATTGTTCACTGTCACCACTCTCTCTCCTGTCTGTTTTTCTCAGTTTCTGCTTCAGTTTGAAACTCACTCTCCATGTGGATACAGGCTCTCTTGTTATAGTATTTGGAGAAGTCTAATACTAACTTGGCGAACTTTTAAAAAAAAAATAGTAACTTGTAAATCAAGTCGTTTGTGTACATATTTTGCATAAGATGTTTGGTGAACTGATGGATCAATGTTGAGGAATGGTAAAGAGAAATGCTACTTGAGTAGACAGATGATGATTTGTATGTGTGTGTGTGTCAGTTTTCTTCCTTTCTTTCTGTTTTTCCATGTTTCGTTTTTTTAAGTTAGCACTGAAAAGGTAGGGATTGTGATATTGGCGAGGATTACATCAGTCTTTCATTTCTAACCAGTAGTTTTTGTATGCAGTTAGAACAATAGAGAACAAAAGTGTACTGGTAGATGCTGTAATTTACTATCTGCAAGTTGTTCTGTCATGTAAGCTACATTTTTAAAAGAAATGTGGGTAGTATCCATATTTGGTCTGCAGTTAAGTGCAGCGAATGCTACATTCATGTTTTGCTGCATCTTTTATTTCATTCAGATTTAACCCCTTCCCTGCTTGCCTTGTGTCTACTACAGGGTCTTCTGATGGCCAGTTTTTATGGGGGATGATAGAAGATCTAAGAGCTTTTAGAGATGTGAGTGAACTATAATAAAAATGGATAATAAAAAGTCAAAAGCGGTTTCTACAATATCAGTTGGAATATCTAATGAATCTGACCCTCTGACAGCTAAAATCCATGCAAAGCATCTTCATTCACAAAAGTAGCTATTGGATCACCTGGCACTTTCAAAGTAGCTATTAGATCACCTAGCACTTGTCAGCGTCGAGAAAAAATTGCAGTTTGTGAATTATAAAATTGGTATGTACATGTATTATGCAGAGTAGACTTTATGGCTTTAGGTCATGTGTGGTTGTATGCGCATTGTATTTGGTTTGGGGGCATGTATACTTGTGTGCAAATTCCACTTGTGGTAGATGTGGACGACATGGAGTAAGTAAAGCATTGGCAGGTCTGTACATAAGTTGACCCTTGAAGATTGTAAAAATCCCCACCTTATGGGTAATCCAAGGTGCCACCGAGATTCAAACCTTCGAATTAGAAGTCCATTGCTGAATCCACTCGGCTATATTATTATTATTGGAGTGTGTGCTGTATGGGGTATATATCTGCTGTACAGTTTGTTGAAATTTGTTTTGTTATAGTTATGTTGTATTGCTCACGGATCTTAACATGGTTTATTTTAGAATAAGGTTTGTTCTTTTTTCAGCCATTGATGTTCTCTTTTTTGTTTCTTTCTTTTGTTTTTGTTTTGTTTGTTTTTTTAAAGAAGAAAGAGCAATTTCTTGGTCTATTTTATGTATGCTTGCAGGTTTTAGTGTTTGTGCAACTAGATACATTGTTCACTGTTCTGTTGTATGTGCACATGCGGATCAAAATGTAAATTAGCAACCGACATTATTTCATCCAGAATTTTCTTTTATCGCTTATGAACCGGTATTTTATCTGAACTTTTGACACATTTGACAGAACAAACTATATTGCGAAAGTAAAATGCTTCAGCAGCAATAAGATAAATCGGCTCTTGAAGTTGAACAGAAATGAGCTGGTTTCAGTAATAGAAATTTAATATTACTTTAATATTCTCCCTGAAACAGGTTTTTGAAGCTCGTTTTTGAGTAACTGGTTGTTGACTTCAAGATCACTGTCAAGTGTTGAAATATAGGGATGTAATAAAAGAATCGTCATGTTATTTTGACAGCAGTCAGCCCCCCCCCATTCTAGTCTGCCTCATCGGCTTTGTTCTTTATGCTTGCACCCTCATGTTTGATTCGACTTTGTAAACTTTTCCTCCTTTGTGTGAATCTTGCTCTGTTTTGAGATATCCAGTTAGGTTTCTTTAATTTATAAGAAAGTTTAGGTAAATGTGTATCCAGGCTTTTTTTTCTGTATTGAATCTTGTACCAGCATTTTCTTTTTTCCTTCCATATAAATGTGACTCAAACATTAAATGCAAAAGTGTGAATGCACAGATACTAGTACAGTGCGTTCTTGCTACTAATGTCCATTCTGTTGTGTTCAAGCACATGATCTTTGCTTTAGTATTTCACAGTATTTGGTTGTTAATTGTTAGGATCATTCCTGTTTCAGGATATTATTGTCTTTGAACAGGGGACTGATCCTGTTTTGTGTATCAAGGGCATCACTTGATCCCTTTGGTGGAGTGGAGAACTACAGACACACAAACATTTTTTTGTTTATAATATTAGGAAGTGTTTTATGTTTTTTGTTTGTTGGGGTGGGTGGGTGGTGGGGATTACACCTACCTTGGCCAGTATTCTGCAGTTTAATGTTTTTGTTTGTTGGGGTGGGTGGGTGGTGGGGATTACACCTACCTTGGCCAGTATTCTGCAGTTTAATGTTGAATTCTATTTGTATGATGTATAATATAATTAACATAATATTATGCGGGGACCGCTGGTTTCAACTTTCAAGTGTTCTCATTTATTGCTCAATCCTGGAAGCAGACTTGCCGTTGGATCTTTGGTACGCAGTCCTATCAGAGTTAGTGATGATGTGAAAGCAAGTTTTCGGAGATTGATTGGAACACATGACTTGTGTTTGTGGTTTTCCAAACACTTTTTTGATGAATGATGGTAGATATTAATTATGCTTTGCGGCATTTCACTTCATGTGGTATACACTGCCACATTCTAGTTCAGTGGGTAATGCCCCCCCCCCCTTCTCCCCCCCAAATCCTAAAAGAGGATGATAGTTTGTATGTCCATTCCTCATAAATGGGAACATTATTATTATTATAATTATCATGATGAAAGACAGAATATGCCATTCTCATTCCATCAGATAATTAGTTCCATTGAAATGAAACCTTTTCCTCAGCTTTCCAAATGAATGTGACATTGTTAGCATCTTGAGGTTAAAGTAAAAAAGAAAAAGAATTTGATGAAATTCCTTTATGGAGTTTGAAGCCTGCATATTATATGCTGTATAAAATGTATGTACCAGGGAAAGGAAACTGTATCACTCTCTCCCCTCGTTTGCCTTCTGTACATAAATGAAACCTTCACCAAATCAAAAGTATTGATCTAATTTCCACTTGCTTCTGTACTTGAACTAACAAAGTGCATGTGGGGGGAACAATAAAGTTACATGCAGCTGGTGGTCTAGTGTGCTGGTTGTTTTTCAACATTATGATCTTGTCTGTGTCCTCTGACTTTTAAAAAAAAAAAAGAAGAAGAAAAATCCTGTATGTTTACACTCTGTTGCTATTGGTATTAACAGTTCATTTCTTTCCTCTTTAAATTAAAAAAAAAGAAGAGCTTTTTATTTACATTGGTTTGCAACCATCGAGTGTTTTTGCTTTCAGAGTACATTAGTAAATGAAAACAAAACACTGATCTTTTCTCTGTAATTTTCTAATGAGTAGCAACATGGTAAACACTGTTTGTGTTGTATTTCTTTGTCAAATCTTAGGAAAGTTTGTTTTTGTACTTTACCTTTTAAAACACAGCCAGCCAGATTTGTGCACTGATTTGCATGGAAGTTTGACCATCGCGAACCATTAGACTATGACCTTCACGGTTCAATGACCATAATTAATTACATTCCATCTCAGTATAAAGATTTCACATATCAACAGATATGATATTTGAAACTGATCAGTGAATTAAAGAGGTACAGTAATGGATTTGTTTTTTGTTGTTGTTGAAAGTTATATTCATTCTGTCTTAAATAAGTCAAACCATATTCAAAGAACGGATCACTTTTCTATCCAGATTTTGTTTCATTATCCAGATCTTTTTAAAGTTTTATTGAATGTTGGTGCTTTTCAATAATGTTGGTGCTGCTGATTATTTTTAACATGATGTAATTAGATGGCTATGATTAAACTTTGTGAGTAGTTTTCAAATGCTGTGGAGCAGTATTTTCCATTCTCTAGCTTACGCAAAAAGGTGGTTGTGGGTGTGCTTGTGCATCAGAGCACTGCATAGTAGAATAATCAGAAATTTCTCTTTTCCTTTTTAATATCTGACATGCTATTGATTGAAATACCTGGTGTGTTCAAACTTTGGCATTAACAGCTTTTCAGTGTTTGATAATACAATAACCATTGGCATTAAGCTTTTCTTCTGCTGTCTGCAGTGTGTATGTACTTGGTAATGGATCGGTGTGTGTGTGAGGAATTTTTAGCAGCAACAAGCAAAGAAAACAATTCAGTGTAATGTTTTAGTTTTTCAGCAAGCTAACAGTGTGAAGATTTGAATAAAGTCACTTCAAGATGTTCATTGTATCTTCTGGGTGGAAAGTTAGGCTATGAAATTTTTATATGTATGGCTTTACTTTGTTTTGCTCCAGTTCAAATTTTTTTTGTACCTTGTCAAGATATGTTTTCAGACATCATGGCATCGAAAGACATACACTAATCTGCTTGGGATCAGGGGGGGGAAAATTGTCAGTGGGAAATCTCATTTGCATGGAAATTACTCCCGGCTTCCTGATTTTGTGCATGGTTAGTGTAAGAAAGCAGGTTTGTGTTTTGTTAAGACAGAAAAAGCCTGCATACTCATCTGTAGTCAATCTTACCAGCCAGCAGTGGGAAGTCAGTTCTGTTTGACTGAAGTTCATAAATAACTCCCAATACACACAAAGTTTTAACTTCAGCTCCATGCGGAGGGTTACAGATTGCTTAGATATTGAATTTGGAAAATCATGATTTAACTTCTAAATTTCTCTTTTTTATTTATTGAAAACTCTAGCACAAGAAAGGCTTTATCTAGTTGAGGAGAGATGCTCCTCTAATGTCTACACACACAATAAATTTTGACCACTATCACTGAAAACAGTAAAGTTTAGCCTGTGCCTGGATTGTTTTGTTAACCTTACAACAGTTTGTTTTGTTAACCTTACAACAGTTTGTTTTGTTAACCTTACAACAGTTTGTTGTGTTAACCTTACAACAGTGTGTTTTGTTAACCTTACAACAGTTTGTTGTGTTAACCTTACAACAGTTTGTTGTGTTAACCTTACAACAGTGTGTTTTGTTAACCTTACAACAGTTTGGTACTTTGTATTCTTTGATTTACATACACTTGTTAAACTGTTTCAAGTACATTGGCACTTATGTAAACTGTCACTAATACTGACCACAACATTCATAAACATGCAACATGTTAATTAGGGTATCCATTTCATTTGTGCTTACCATATCTTAAGCCCAATACGTTTTGTTACGCTTATTAATAATTTATATTTTGTTTAACTCCAGGATCTTTTTCCAACACAAGAAGACATTCCTGTTTTGTGTGTGTTGGGTTAACCAAAGCATGTGTGTTTGTGCAAATGCAATAAATAGTCTGCATAATCAGAAGTGGTTTTGGGTGTCACTGTTCCATGTGTATGTCAGAGAGCTCGTGTGATTCAGATAAATAAGCAACAGTTAAACTAAAATACACACACAGGCACGTGCGCACGCACACACACACAGTGACATACACACACACACAAATAACACCAGTACTCCGTACATAGTGTGAGAAGTTTCAAGTACTGTGTTTAGATCAATCCAGAACATTAACATCAACAAGCATGTTAAAGACCTCATAATCCTTGTCAGGGTTCAACACTAAACAGGATAAGGAAACTAAAAATACCCAGTATGTCTTGGTGTGTTATAAAATGCTGTATCACTTTTTCATCAATTCTTAATATTGCATTATGCCTGAAGTCATGAATGAAAAAGAAGCGGCTGTCTAGAGCCAGAGGCCATGAAATGTTTGACCATAAAATCAGTGTAGGCAGGCATTCAACTCCTGTGAGTGCCCCCGATCCAACTTTATACATTCACAACACACCTAACCTGGTTTTTGTGAAAACAGCTATTTTTTCATCCCGCCATATGGTATGGTATGCCTATGGTATGGTATATATTTACAGTCACGGCAGAGTTCTCTGCGTGAAATTCGGGCTGCTCTTCCCAGTGAGAGCTATAAGAGTCATACTTGAACTTTAAGAAGTTTCAGATAAGTACTATGCAGAAAAGGCACAAGCATTGAAGAATCGGCCCAATGCTTTTTATAAATTTATTACTTATGAGGATCAGGAAGAAAAGTGACGTGATCTACACGTAAATATCAATGCAGAAAATACACAAGATTAATTTCATTATGGGTTTCTATAAACATGAAAATTTGGTGTTCAGTGTCAAAGCAAAAAACAAAAATGTTTTCTTCAAGGCTTTATTCCTTGATGTACAAAATCAATACACACATGTATGCAAGTGCTGGCAACATCCTGTTCACATGAACACAAGATAAAAGTACACAGCTGTTCCAATCTGTTAGTGTTACTAACAATCTCAAGACGTGTGATTTTGTGTGACAAATGTACAGCTATCACAACGCTCTTGGCTACACCATTTACACTACACACAATGAGTAAGCCCTAAAAAAAATCATTTTGTATGCCAGTTCACTTATCAACTTACTTTTAACAGATGTAGAATGTCCTTAAAAAAAAAAAAAAAAAATATCCTGTACATCAATTAACTTGAGATTTATAAGTTGATCCACAAGTCACAGGATCTAACAAACTACTGACAACTGTGCTTTTCTACTTAAGTATTACAATGACACGGAATACAAGCATACCGAATAACGTGCAAACAAGGCCCAAGCATACATTTTCTATGATCAGATCACTTTACACTGTGGGGCTTCTTTATTTGAAAATAAAAAAAATCCCAGTGACACAAAATGCTTAACACAGAAAGAAAGAAAATGAAAAAAAGAGAATGATGACGGTTCCAGAGGTGTGGTGGATATGGCTTGCCTGCCATACAGAATATCTGTACAAGACTGAAGTTTCCACATGCTTGCAATGATTATTCCCAGTTACCATACAGACTCAGAGACTGTTCACCTTGAAGGAAGTCCTGCCTTTGATCATATCACCTGCTGCAGGACAGCATTTTTTATCTGACAATTTTCCCCTGTCTGAATCAGTGAATGCCTATTTCCCTTGTGATAGTGAACAAATGCTGCCATGCTACTGTGACTTGCCCTCACGCTAAAGACCTCAAATCCATCTCTACGACGAGTTGATATATAACAACACATGGCCTGCAAAGAAAAGGAACACAGCAATGCCCTTACAAAACTTGGAATGTCATTCAACTGACCTCATGAGTTATGAAAATGCCTGACGATATTGCACATTGATTGTTTAAACAAAAAATTCGCTTCACATTCCTCTGACACAACATGATGATGAAAAGTGAGTTGCGGTATAGCTGTCGGTCATCTAGTGACTTTTTATTCCTGGTTAGTATTTAAATTCTACAATTATTTTCATTACAAAGCAATAAAAGATCAAAGCATTTAGGCAGAAGCAAACAAAAATCCCTTTTGATGCACCAAAGTAACCAGCACAGAAAAGTAAAATAACAAAGAATCCGACTTTTTCAATCACTTATGCAGTTGTACTATGTTTATTACCTCAACAGACATTACTCTTTCAAATTAAGAAAACCACTGATAGTAGGAAATCAGTCTTTCACTAAACAGTAAACTGCATTCACTAGTGTACAGTGGAAGGTCAAGGATCAAGAAATAAAAAGTGAAATGTTTCAGTTCAGTTCACATAAAGGTCTACAATCAAGAAATAACTGAAATGTTTCTGTTCAGTTGACAGGAAGGTCTAGGATCAAGAAATAACTGAAATGTTTCTGTTCAGTTCACAGGAAGGTCTACAATCAAGAAATAAAAAGTGAAATGTTTCTGTTCAGTTGACAGGAAGGTCTAGGATCAAGAAATAGCTGAAATGTTTCTGTTCAGTTGACAGGAAGGTCTAGGATCAAGAAATAACTGCAATGTTTCTGTTCAGTTCACAGGAAGGTCTACAAGTACAACCTAAGAAATAAAGACTGGAGTGTTCCCATTCAGTTCATAATCTCTACAGGGAGGGGCCATAACCACAGCTAGACTATCCTATCTGGCACAACAACGATGAAAACAAGATGATGAGGATGATGATGGTGAGGATGACGTGGATGAGGTATTAAAAGCGGGACTGGTTCATTCTAAGGAGGACAGCATCAGCAGCTGTTTTAATACCTTGGTCTGGCTGGTCTCCCGGATCTCCCCCGCCAGGAACATCTCATCCACCACACTGTACACCTGCACGACAAACGTACCGCTATCAGTACATGTTGTATAGTCATGTACAACAAACGTACCGCTATCAGTACATGTATAGTCATGTACAACAAACGTACCGCTATCAGTACATGTTGAAATGTACCACTATCAGTACATGTTGTATGATCATGTACAACAAACGTACCGCTATCAGTACATGTTGTATAGTCATGTACAACAAATGAACAATTCTATGTGCATATGTACAACTATTTAAGTCTGAAATAAATACCTGCACAACAAATGTACCACTATCAGTACATGTATAATCATGTACAACAAATGAACAAATCTATGTGCATCTGTACAACTATTTAACAGTCTGAAATAAACACCTGCACAACAAATGTACCACTATCAGTACATACATGTATAATCATGCACAACAAACATACCACTATCAGTACTTGTATAATCATGTACAACAAACGTACCACAATCAGTACTTGTATAATCATGTACAACAAATGTACCACTATCAGTACATGTATAATCATGCACAACAAACGTACCACTATGAGTACATGTTGAAATGTACCACTACCAGTGCATGTTGTATAATCATGTACAACAAACGTACCGCTATCAGTACTTGTATAATCATGTACAACAAACGTACCACTATCAGTACTTGTATAATTATGTACAACAAATGTACCACTATCAGTACATGTATAATCATGCACAACAAAAGTACCACTATGAGTACATGTTGAAATGTACCACTATCAGTACATGTTTGTTGTATAATCATGTACAACAAACGTACCACTATCTGTACATGTATAATCATGTACAACAAACGTACCACTATGATTGAGTACATGTTGTATAATCATGTACAACAAATCTATGTGCATCTGTACAACTATTAACAGTCTGAAATAAACACCTATACAACTAATGTACGACTGCCAGTACACTCTATGTCATCATATACAACAAATCTATCTATTATATATGTGTGTACGCATCACTCACGAATCACTGTATGTACAACTATTAACAGTCTGTGAACATCTCTACAACAAATGAACACTCCAGGTACACATACCACAAAAAATCCAGTCCATGAACATGTACAACACAAGAACAGTCTTTGCAAATATGTCTATATTATGTATGATATGTATTTTTATCCCACCATAACTAAGAGATAAAGGTAGCCATACTCCGACTTCCAGGAGCTTAAAATTGAATTTGGGAAATATGGCAGGTGGGTGACACTGAAGGCAGAAATATGAAAGAAACTTAGAGAGAACATGAAAGGTAAGAGGATGCTCTAACTACGTTACTACCTAACACTGAACAGGTGTGGATCCAGAAACAGGAGGGGTCATTACATTAAGTTCACAGTCTGCAGCGCCCCACTAAGGAATCTAGTCACTGATATGTTCTTTGTTCTTTGTTTGTCCCAAGGAGGGGTCACAGTGTTCGGAAATTTCCATATACACTACACCACACCTGCT
>JAVDPJ010471089.1:0-14380 GCA_034780015.1 Urosalpinx cinerea
GTTTACTGTATGCTTTTGTATGGCTACAGATTTCATGTACCTCCATGGGGTTTTTTGAAATAAAATTGAAATTGAAAATTGAAATTGGTTATGCAGTCGGTCAAGCATCAGCTTGACTGGTATGGTGTAGCACATATGGAATGTTCCGAACGCTATGACACCTCCTTTGGAAAAGCTGAAACTGTATTGTGTCTACTCAGCAGGTGTGGTGTAGCTTATATGGAATGTTCCGAACGCTATGACACCTCCTTTGGAAAAACTGAAAACGAAAAAAAACTGTATTGTACTGTATGTACTGTAGTGAAGTGTAAATAACATTGTGACACAGGTTGAAGGTCAGGGTCAAGGTCAGATAATGGTGCAGGTTCAGAACAAGTTGTTACATACTGACCATTGTATTGTATTGTATTGCATTGATTTGTATTGTATTGTATTGTACAACGTGTTCTGTAATATAGTGTAACTAAAAGTGTGAGTCAGGGTCAAGGTCAGGCACTTCAGGACAATTTGTTACATATACTGACCATTGTATTGTTTTTGTATTGTATTGATTTGTTTTGTATAACATTGTGCAACATGTACTATAGTGTAAATAGCTGTGTGGTACAGGTGGAAGGTCAAGGTCAAGGTCAGGCGATGCTGCAGCTTCAGGACAAGTTATTACATATACTGACCGTTGTACTGTTTTGTATTGTATTGATTTTTTTTGTATAACATTGTGCAACGTGTACTATAGTGTAAAATAACTGTGTGCTGCAGGTGGAAGGTCAAGGTCAAGGTCAGGCGATGCTCCAGCTTCAGGACGAGTTGCTGCAGCAGCAGTGGTCCATCAGCCAACAGCAGCAGATGATCCAGCAACAGATGTCTTCGCTGGGGAACATGCAGCAACAATGGACCTGTTCTCACAATGCCTCCGTTAGTGTATTTGTTATTGTGTCATTATCATCATCATTGTCATCATTATTATCATCACTGTCATCATCATCATCATCACTGTCATCATCATCATCATTGTGTCCACACACACACTGGCCTACCAAAACACTCGCTTCCCTCTTTGTATACCCCAGTTGTGTCTTTAAGTGTGTTGTGACAGGTGATATGATGATTGATATGTATGTTGTGACAGGTGATATGATGATTGATATGTATGTTGTGACAGGTGATATGATGATTGATTTGTGTGTGTTGTGACAGGTGATATGATGATTGATATGTGTGTGTTGTGACAGGTGATATGATAATTGATATGTGTGTGTTGTGACAGGTGATATGATGATTGATATATGTGTGTTGTGACAGGTGATATTATGATTGATATGTGTGTGTTGTGATATGATGATTGATATGTGTGTGCTGTGACAAGTATGATATGACAGGTGATATGATGATCATTATGTGTGTGTTATGACAGGTGATGGCCGGCGTGCAGCAACAGGTGTTGCAGCAGATGACACAGCTGCGCACGACGCAGCAGCAGTTAGCCGCCTCCATCCACAGCCTGCAGCAGCAACTTGCAGCGCTGCAGCCCCCCGCTGCAACCACCCACCTGCCTGCTGCAGCCGCAGTCGCTGCGGACACCCCCCTCCCCTGCAACACCCACATCTCTGCTGCGCTGCCGAATCCCCCCAACGTTCAGATAGTGACAGGGCTCACAAATCCCACAAACGCTCAGACACTTGCTGGATTATCGAATCCACCTAACACTCAGATGGTTGCTGGTCTCATAAATCCCCCAAACAGTCAGATAATGACTGGCCTCTCATCAAACAACAGTCCAATAGTTGCTGGATTACCAAATCCTCCAAACAGTCAGATAATGACTGGCCTCCCATCAAACAGTCAGATGGTTGCTGGTCACCCTAATCCCCCAAACCCTCATATTTCCGTAACATTTGCAGCACCCTCCAACACCACACTGCCCTCCAGCCCCTTCCCCTCCCTCCCTGCTCCCTCCACCAATCCAGGTCCTGTCCAGCTCCCCACAGTTATCCCCCCTGCCAACATCCACACGACCCTATTTGGTGGTGCAGCCGGTCCCTCGCTGTCCGGTCCATCAGCGGCGGCGGTGGCGGTCCGTTTTCCTAACGGTCCGTTTTTCACGCAGGAGTTTGTCAACCCGCCCAACAGGGAGCTGCCCGTGGAGTCCAGGGCTCAGCCCATCCCTTCCCACTTCCTGCCTCCCGGCGGCGTCCAGTGTCCCAGAGCTACTACTGCTGCTAGTCGCACGCCCGGTCACTACCCGCGGTGTGTCCAGAACCCTGGGGCTGTGGCTGAGGCAGGGTGTGTTCCTCAAGGCTCCACTTCTCCCCTCCCCCTCCTCCTCCTCCCTCCCCCTCCTCCTCCTGCTGGGAATTCTCTGATGCCTGCTGCCCGGTCCGAGGCTTTGGCTCCACTGGTGCTGTGTTCTGACGGCCAGAGCGGTGCATGGAGGGGGGGAAGTCTTCAGTTTCAGGCTGAGGGCGGCGTGTTGGATAGCCGGGGGTGTGGGCAGCCATCTCAGACCGGTGTCATGACCCTGACGCCTCAGCAGACTCTGTTGTTCTCTTCGAGTGGTCAGGATTCGGGTCAGCAGCCTGCACAGCAGCCGTCTTACCAAGTTCAGCAGCCTCAGGCTGCCACGGCGTCTGTGGCACCTCAGCAGACTCTGTTGTTCTCTTCAAGTGGTCAGGAATCGGGACAGCAGCCGTCTTACCAGGTTCAGCAGTCTCAGGGTGCCACGGCGTCTGTGGCACCTCAGCAGACTCTGTTGTTCTCTTCGAGTGGTCAGGAGTCGGGTCAGCAGCCTCCCCCGAATTTCATGCTAGCTCCCAGTTCTGGCCCCCAGCCGACGATAGTGAGTCTGGAGTCTGGTCAACAGCCCCTGACCGTACAAAAGTCATCGTACCAAGTTCAGCAGCATCAAGTTCAGCAGCATCAAGTTCAGCAGCAGAGTCACAGTCAGCAGGCCTCACAGCTGTGTCCTCATGGAGTTAGCTGGAAGCCTTTCAGCCAGCCCCGGTGGACACAAGCATCCGGCCAACCCCGGTGGACGGAAGCATCCTGCCAACCCCCTCCCTATGTCAGCTCTCAGGTGTTCCAGGCAGAGGCGTCTCACTACCAGTCTGTGGTGCAGCTGGAGCCGCCAGAGAGGAGAGTGCAGCAGCAGCAGCAGCAGCAGCAGAACGTGGTCACCCAGCAGTGGACCGTGCAGCAACAACAACAACAGCAACAGACCGTCAGCCAACACACGCAAGGAAGTCAACCACCCCCACCCCCACCACCTCCACCACAGTCGGCTCCAGTGCTGGTGTCGTGGATTCAGCCAGAGCTTCTGCAACAGCAGCAGCAGCAGCAACACCAACCCCAGCAGTCCCTGAACCTGTTCCAGTCCGCTGGGCCACAAGCGCAGAGTGGATCATCATCGGGGGTTCCCAGCTTGCAGAATGCCTTGCCAGGCCCTGTCTTGCAGAATGCCTTGCAGAATGCCTTGCCTGGCCCTGCCTTGCAGAATGCCTTGCCAGGCCCTGCCTTGCAGAATGCTTCGCCAGGCCCTGCCTTGCAGAATGCCTTGCCTGGCCCTGCCTTGCAGAATGCCTTGCCTGGCCCTGCCTTGCAGAATGCCTTGCAGAATGCCTTGCCAGGCCCTGCCTTGCAGAATGCCTTGCAGAATGCCTTGCAGAATGCCTTGCCAGGCCCTGCCTTGCAGAATGCCTTGCCAGGCCCTGCCTTGCAGAATGCCTTGCCTGGCCCTGCCTTGCAGAATGCCAGTGTTCCCCAGCAGCCGCACAGTGGAGCGTCGCCAGGGACTCCCAGTATGCAGGCTTCTTTGCCGGGCTCTGCCCTGAATCAGGGCTGTGTGCCTCATCAGCTGCAGAGAGGAGTCGGACTACAAGACACCCAGTCCCCACATCCACCCCACACCCACTCCCACCCGGATCACTCTGAGGTATCTGGTCAGGGTTTCCAGCAGGCCCCCCAGCAGAGGGAACAGTCCATGCAACGTCCACAGCAGCTGCAGAGTGGAGCTGGACTACAAGACACGCAGTCCTTATGTCCACCCCCACCCCATCCAGATGTCTCTGAGGTATCGGGTCAGGGTTTCCAGCAGTACCCCCAGCAGGGGGAACGGTCAGCGCAGTGTCCACAGCAGCAAGAGGAAGGGTCATCAAGTCAGGGGCCACAGGAGCGGAGTGACCAGCAGTTCTTCAGACCCCCGCCCTACAGGACACAGGCCACGGTCAAACATTCCTTGACCGGCTTCAAAACTTCTGACCACCGCAGTGAAGCTGCCTCGCCATCCAAATCTACGTCTGTTCCAGCAGTGGAGCTGCAGTACAAAGCCTTGGCCTCTCCTGACCGCTCCAGTGAGGCAGCCTCACCCACTGAATGCGGCTCTGTTTCAGCAAGCACTGTAAGCCCAGCGGTGCTTGTTTCTGCAGAACGTGTGGATCGGCCATGCGTGAAGTCTCTGTCAGCCCCCCACATGGTTCCAGCCGGCACCAAGAGTCGGGGGCCTGGGGGGTTTCAGGCAGACACCCTCCCGGGAGTTTCCTTAGCTCTGCACGGCAGCGGAGACGCATCACAGCCAGCATCACCAGCTGTCCGTCCACTACGCATCGTGGATGTGAGAAACACTGGGCAGGCCAGCTCTCAGCTTGTTCACAGTCGTGACGACAAAGGTAGAGGTGTATCTACTGCAGGTAAAAAGTCGCCAGGATCGCAGGTACCTTCAGTACGTAACAGCACACCTTGTCAAGTTTCCCTTCCGGTTGCAAGCAGAATGGTAGCAGTGACTGACGGGAGTTCTTCCTCAACTCCATCAATATCATCATCATCATCATCATCATCGTCGTTGCTGTCGTCTACTCGTCCTGTGATCATCACCCTCCCCCCGAATTTCATGCTGGCTCCCAGTTCTGGTCCCCAGCCGACGGTAGTGAACACTGGGGGTGTGGGTGCTCCAGCCACCTTGCTCCTGCAGCCCCCAGTGGATCTGTCCCAGTGGTTGGTGTGTCCTCAGCTTGCTCCGCTGGGGGACGTCAGCTCTGAGGAATGCCCAGGTAAGGGACGTAGGGAGGGAGGTTCAAGTCTGTTGTCAGGTAAGGGACATAGGGAGGAAGGTTCAAGTCTGTTGTCAGGTAAGGGTGTCCCGGTGGTACCTTCAGTCAGTGAGGGGGGTTCGAGTCCCGGTCTGGGTGCAGGGCAACGGAGGAGTGTGGTGAGGCAGACCAGTGCAGAGAAAGGGGTGTGCGGGAAGACTACCTCTGGGTTATCCACACCTGCTACTGGTATAGTCGCTCTTCCCCCCCCTTCAGCGGTCCTCCCCTTGGGACACAGTGAGGGGGGTTCGAGTCCGGGTCTGAGTGCAGGGCAGCGGAAGAGTGTGGTGAGGCAGACAAGTGTGGAGAAAGCTACCTCTGGGGTGCGCACACCTGCTGCTGGTATAGTCGCTCTTGCCCCTTCAGCGACCTCTCCCTTGCCGGTATATTCAGTCAAGACTACTGCCGTCTCCTCCTGCTTGAGACAGACCAGTGTTGAGGAAGGGGTCTGTGCGAAGACAGGAGTCTGTTCAGCTGCGAAGACTGCTTCAGGGTTGTCCGCCTCTGCTGGTATGTTGGCTGTCCCTCGTTCGTCGGTCACCCCCTTGCCTGGTTCTTCAGTGAAGACCGCTGTGCCTGCCAGTCTGGTGCCTCAGAGGGTGGTGTCCGGTATCCTACCCCAGACCTGTGCAGTTCCCTTCATGGATGAGACCATGTCGTGGACTGTCATGGGTCAGGTAGTGACATCAGTGCCGTTGCAGTTGTCATCGTCGTCATTGTCATCACAGTTGTCAGCGGTGACCTCGCTTCCACAGGCGGTGACGTTGTCAGTGCAATCACAGTCATCATCATTGTCGTCATCGTCATCGCAGTCGTCAGCAGTCACTTCCCTTCCACAGGTGATGACATGGACTGTTCTGCCTCAAGGTGTGTCGTCGTCTGTTTCAAGTCGGTCAGTTTCTTCTGCAGTCGTTCACCCGTCTTCTGCCCATTTCGTGACACTTCCGCAATCAGTTGTGTCGACAGTCCAGCCAGCTGTTCCAACAGTAACACTACCACAGACAGTCACATCACCAATTCATCCAGCTGTTCCAACAGTAACACTACCACAGACAGTCACATCACCAATTCATCCTGCTGTTCCAACAGTAACACTACCACAGACAATTGCATCAACAGTTCAGCTGGCTGCTACATCAGTAACACCACCGGCTGTGTCAGTTAGTCAGTCAGCAGTGTCTGCTCCAACAGTAATGTTCCCACAGACAGTGGCATCAACAGTAGCGCCTCATCTAGCAAGCGGTTCTCCTGAAACAATTCCGCTCAGTGCTACAGCAGCGTCCTGCAGTACTCTTTCTGACCCAGCTACGTCAGCCCTGAAGCCAGGCGCTGGTCCAGTCACTCCAGCGAGCAGGAAGAAGGTCAAGACGTCACACAGTAGTCCTGGAAAGCAGAGAGCCAGGGGAAGGAAGGGGAGGGGGGGAAGAGTAGCAGCTGTCTGTGCATCAGCGGGTGATGGAGACACTCACTTAGGCAGTGACGTGGGCGCTAAACCTTCCTTGATAGGGCAGCCTCCGGTTGTTGAAACGTCCGCATTGCCATCGTGCGTCGCAGTGTTGACGTCTCAACCCCTGAACACGCAGTCTTCGGGCCTTGTTCCTCCCCTCTCCACCCGCATCCTCCCAAACACCCTCGTTCTTGCGGGTGGTCAGACCATTCTGTTGCCCACCCCGGGTTCTCGGATCAAGTCTCCTCACACGCTCCTCTCCAGCCCCGCTGAAAGTTCAGACAAGACATACGCCTTAACCGAGTCTGGTGGATCCGCATCACTGATGTCCTCGGCTGCAAGGAGGGTCATGAGTTGTGGAGGACCTACACCGAGGGAGGTCTGTGCAAGGACCGAGGGCTGTGTGGTGATGGAGGGGGCTTCAGGGGGGATCCAGACCAGTTCTTCTTCCCTTCCTCCTCCTCCTGCCTTGAGGAGCGCTCCCACTCTGCTGCTGTCAGCGGTGTCCTCAGCCCAGGTGAATTACCTGAGCAATGCTCCCTCAGTGCTTGTGTCAGCATCGTCATCAGGCCAGGTGAATTTGAACTGTGCTCAGGTGTTGAGGAATGCACCCACAGTGTCTTTGTCAGCGTCATCATCAGGCCATGCCACATCAGGCCAGGTGAATTTCACATCAGGCCAGGTGAAATCAGGCCAGGTGAATTTGAGCTCTTCTCAGGTGTTGGGAAATGCACCTACGATGCTTGGGTCATCATCGGGCCATCCCACATCAGCCCAGGTAAATTTGAGCTGTGCTCAGGTGTTGAGGAACGCACCGACAGTGAGTGTGCCAGCAACCACATCAAGCCATCCCACATCAGCCCAGGTGAATTTGAGCTGTGCTCAGGTGTTAAGGAACGCTCCCACAATGATCATGTCCACTTCAGACCGGACTCACAGCGACAGTGCAGCTCACACAATGTTGGGCCATGATGGAAAAGTCCGTGCAACACAACCGTGTCCAGAAACGTTCACAGAAACTTTCTCTTCGTCTCCACCAGCAGCCATTGAAAATCCTTCCAATCCGGCTTCTCTGGATGCTAGTGTGAGCAGTGTGGATTGTCATGAAGAAGGACAGAATCCCAAGAAGAAACGTGGGAGAAGAGCGCAGAGAAAGAAGCCAGGTAAGAGAGGCACAGCTGCATCGAGTGCTGATGCCTCATTTGATGCCTCGTCGACCTTAACAGTGGAAGAAGTCTCCATGCCTGTTGCAACAGCTTCAAAAGCCTGCTATCCTTTGACTACCAGGAATCTCAGAGGCACAGATGCCTCAAGTTCTGACACAAATGTTCTGAAAGCTTTTGACACCACATTCTCTGCAACAGGGTCTCAAATACTCCGTGGAAATCAGCACTGTAGAAGGGAGTCCATCTCAAGCGTCACAGGCAATAATACTTTGTCTGAGTCGGGTGAAAAATCCAGAGACGTTTCTCTGTCCTCGGCCATACAAGTTTCATCAACAGCCACCAGCACGGTGCTTGCCAGTGGATCTCGACAGACGGCCAGAATTGTGGAGAAGCTTGTTGCACAACCCCTGAAGATAGGTAATAGTGGTGATGCCGGTTCTGTACCATATGTCGCTAGTAGTTCATGGGTCCCTGCTGCTCAGAAACAGTCTCCATCTGTCAGTACGAGCCAGCAGGGTTTCTCACTAGGGGGCTTGTCTATGGTATCTTCTCCATCAACACCACCACAGCATCGGATTTCAACAAAAATGAATACTTCAGCAGTGACTGTACATCAGTCAGCCATTGTGTCGTCACCTCTTCATGACATGACGTCACCCTGGCTGGGCACGTCCGCAAGAATTGTGCCAGGACATGTCATTGATGTCACTGACCCCCTGACTCTGTCGTCCACCAATGAAACTTCAGCAGCTCAGGTCACTGATCGGCCATTCCGCGTGGCGAAGAATTCAGGGACAGATCCATCGTTGATGTTTCTCTCTCATCCTCACACTGGCTGTTCCGTTACTTCTGTAAGTGAGACAGCCTCTCCTGGTGGGATGTTCAAATCTTCAGAGGGTCACATGCCTGGTTCAAAAAAGCGTGGGTCTAAAGTCATCAAGCAGTTGCCCCGTAAAGCCCAACAGACATCATCAGAAGCGGTCAGATCATCGTCCGTGTTTGTGCGACCAGAGGTTGGGTTAGGGTCTGTCTTACCTTGTACCACTAACTCTGAGAGCAGCGTCCCTGTTCTTTCCACCTCACTCGCCCCGAAGGTTGCACCCAGTAGTGTCCACACCCCTGCACCCGGTCACGGCGTTTGGGGGATGTCTGGTGTTCCACGAAAAGGTATAGCGCTGCTTCAGAGCACCACACTCCACAGTCCGGCGCTTGTCAGGACGAGTGTACCAACTCACCCCCCTCCCGTGCGGAGCTTGACAGGGTCCTCACAGCCAGTGTGTAGTTCAGCCACAACTCCTCCCCGGGTCCCCTCTGATGTCAGACCCTGTCCCCCGGTCCCCTCTGATGTCAGACCCTGTCCCCGGGTCCCCTCTGATGTCAGACCCTGTCCCCGGGTCCCCTCTGATGTCAGACCCTGTCCCACGGTCCCCTCTGATCCTGTCCTCCCTGTCCCCTTAGTTACCTGCCCTCTGCAAACCACGCATCTTCCCCAGCAGAACAGATCAGCCTTCCAGAAAGTTCTCACATCTCAGCACTCTGGGATCACAGATTCTTCTAAAACACATCGTCATCAGAAGCGCCTCCCAGCGCAGACTCCACCGTCTGGTTTTCTGACCAAGACGACAGGCGTGCACACTGCAGAAGTGGTGGAACATGCACGGAAGACGTCTGTGTTAGTTTCGTCTTGTTCTGAGCAAATACCAGGTTCCTCCCTCTCCCAGCAGTCTCCAGTCGTATTCACACAGTCCTTGTCCTCTCGTCTACCTGTGGCTGCTACCCCTGTGGAGATGGTGTCACAGAAAAATCCACAGCAGACTCAGCCTCATACCCTCAAAGTTACACCCTCACCTGTACCACGCCTGGCCAAGCCTACATCCCGAGCCATGCCTCTGGCCACACCCACTTCATCCAAGGCCACACCCATACAGTCTGAGACTCCGCCCACAGCGTCTCAATCCTTCCCCGCACAAACCCAGACCATCTATGCAAAACCGCATACCACACCGCCGCCACATGTTACCTCCACACCACTGCAGGCCTTGCCTGTTTCTCAGACCACGCCCCTAACATCTCAGACCGTGCAGGTATCCCAGACCACGCCTTTAACAACGCAGGCCATGCACTTCAAATCTCAGGCCGCATCTTTCATGTCCCAGGCCACACCCCTAAAATACCGGACCATGCCTTTGACAAGCCAGACCATGCCCTCAACATCTCAGGCCACGCCCCTAGCGTCCCAGGCCATGCCCCTAACATCTCAGGTCACGCCCCTAACATCCCAGGCCACGCCCCTAGCGTCCCAGGTCACGCCCCTAACATCTCAGGCCACGCCCCTAACATCTCAGGCCATGCCCCTAGCGTCTCAGGCCACATTCCTAGCGTCGCAGGCCACATTCCTAACATCTCAGGCCACGCCCCTAACATCTCAGGCCACGCCCCTAGCGTCTCAGGCCACAGCCACAAGCCCTGTGACAGGTCCAGGGGGGTTCCCCGTGAGCGTGATGCCGGTGAGGGAGGGGAAGCGACAGATGATGTGCATCACCAGCCCCATGAACCTGCAGCAGCTACAGGTGCTGCTATCTCACCTCAAGCTGCCCCCTGGCTGCGTCGTCAAGCAGATCTCCTCCCCGGGCAAAGGCAGAGGCTCCTTGGCCGGAGTGGGCCTGGCTGAAATCACTGTGCCCGCTCCCTCCCTCCCGGCCTCCTCCAGCCTTCACGCAGGGAAGACGTCAGACTGTGATCCGGTCACATCTGTTGTGTGGCCCCCAGCGCTGGACAAAGCGCAGGGAAGCGGCAGTAGTCGGGAGTCTGTCAGAAAGACTGGCACACGCAAGGAGAGAGCTGGTTCTGGCGTGGGGAGGAAGATGGGCGATGGTGATAACTTGTCTGCAAGTATGGAGGACTCGGCTAATGCTTGTGCAGCACCTTCCCCATTACACAGCCATACCCCAATGGAGAATGCAGCAAATGCTAGTGCAGTACCATCTCCATTACACAGCCATACCCCAATGGAGAATTCAGCAAATGCTAGTGCAGCACCATCTCCATTACACAGCCATACCCCAATGGAGAATTCAGCAAATGCTAGTGCAGTACCTTCCCCATTACACAGCCATACCCCAATGGAGAATGCAGCAAATGCTTGTGCAGCACCATCTCCATTACAGAGACATACCCATATGGAGAATGCAGCAAATGCTTGTGCAGCACCATCTCCATTACACAGACATACCCCAATGAAGAATGCAGCACCATCTCCATTATACAGACATACCCCGCCGGTTAGCCTTCAGTCTTCTACTCTTCCCTGTACTTTGACATCATCTGTGGCCCCAGGCCTGGACAACACGCCACCTGCAGGGTCGGGGTCTGTGGGTAACAGCAGGAAGGTGAGGAAGGCCAGAGTGAAAGGGCCGCGCTGCACCAAACCTGTCGGCAGTCTCGTGTGTGCACAGAGGTCGTCGGCAGAGTCACAATCTCAAGCAGTGTCAACCGATACTTTCAAAGCAACAGTAAGCAGAAGGCAAGTAGCTGAACCTGCCGTTGTTGACAGAATCCCAACTTCGCAATCTTCTTCAGGCATCTGTATTTACTCTGACGACCAAGACTATGCAACATACAGTAGGTCTTTGCAGCCAGCTGTTCTGAAGGAAGCACACGCAGGAAAAGCAGCCCGTGCGTCTAGAAAGATCAGTTCTGAGCCTGTTCCATTCTGCCCTGTCTCGTCGCCGCTGGCAGTCAGTCATGTGATGACCCGGGCAGAACATGTTCCAGTCCCCGAGTGTTCAACTCATAACCCAGCATCGTCTGTGTTGCCTAGGAGTGCTGGTGTTCTTGGCGTCAGAGCAGACTCGTGGTCGGGTGTGCAGGATTGTGCCAGAGTAAGGAGCGTGAGTTCAGAGTCGGACAAAGTTCCACAAGGTGCAAGTACTGTACGCGTCAACCAGACTTTGGCTGGTGATACAGGTAAGCCACCTGTGCCAGGTGAGCCTGCCCCTTCAGGTCACGCGAAGTCTAGTTCGGGTCAAGCCATTAGGGATGATGCCAGCCAGGTTTCTAAATTCCCATCTGGGCCCTTTGGTAAACTTTCACGATCGCCCGAGTCAAAGCATCAAAGAAGTGGAAAGTCTCGGTCATCCACGGCTGTAGAGTTTGACAGATCTGCGGCACCAGCAAAGAAAGGGAGAGACACGGGGCATAGAGAAGGTGGTGAGAGACTGTCCAGTGTTGATGATGGTGAAAACTGTCCTATGTCTGGGATGTGGGATGGCACAACAGCCGACAGGACCCCACACACAGTCCGGGTGGATTCCACTTCATCCCCTACTACCCTTCTAGCCATGGACAGACACCACCCGACTATGTACCCCTATCTTTCCTCAGGAGCCGTGACCTCCAATAATCGCCCACATACGGTCACTAGTACTCTCTCTTCTAATGTCAGATCTGATTCAGTGACCAGTGTCTCTCACCATACAACTTCTGAAGACAGGTCCAGAAGTGACGTCGCTCCGTTTGTGTTGGAGTCTTCCTCAAGGACCAGAAACAACGATCCTCCACTGCTGCCTGCTTCTGTCACGTGCCCAGAGAGAAGTCTGGTGCCTGGTGACGCCCCCACAGCCAAGGGTTGTGACTCTGGCCAGGCAGCGTTTGAAAAAGAACAGCCTTTACCAAGGATCAGTGCTTCCCACATTCTGAGGTCTGACGATGCCCAAACCGGCAGGAGTGTTGCTCCCACTGCCACAACTAGAAGCAGCGTCCACTTGTCCGACAATGTCATCAGTGCAGTCAAGACTGGAGGTTCCCACCATTGGTTGTCGGAGACCGTGTCCACAAGAAGCAGCACCCCTTACCACTACGTATCCACTATCTCAGCAGAGGCGAACAACCAGCCGGTGCCGAACACTTCAAGCAGAAGCAGCATGCCTCATCTCACGCCCGATTCCGCCTACGAAACCAGAAACATGGCCTCCTCCCATCACGGCATTGGGGATAACTCCGCGAGGAGCAACATGTCGCATTTGATCTGTGACCCCGCCGCCGCTACAACAGCAGCAGTACCCCACTTTGCCGGTGCATCTGCCAGCAATGTGACGCTGGTGTTCAACCCGCACCATGCGGATTCTCTCCCTGTCTACACCACGGCAACCGTGGATCGCTTCCACACGGCGACCTTGGATCGCTTCCACACGGCGTCCCCGGCGATACTGCTCCCTCCTATGGAGCTGGATGATGTCAGCCGCGATATGGAGCTGATGTCGGGCCCCGGCCTCTTCCCTTTCCTGTCATCCTCCTCACGCAGCCGCAACAGTTCCGGGGCCTCCAGCATCGAGCCGTCAATCACCATTGACCCCGCCCTTCTGCCCTTTGACCTTATGCAGATCATGACCCAGCAGGGGCTGGCGTTGACCGTCACTGAGGTGGTGCCCCCCCCTGGAGGCGCTGAAGACTCGGGCTGATCGTGTCCCTTGACTGAGAAGCGGTTTCTGGAATGTGTAAGTTATGATGCGGTTTCTGGAATGTGTGAATTATGATGTGGTTTCTGGAATGTGTAAGTTATGTGGTTTCTGGAATGTGTAAATTATGCGGTTTCTGGAATGTGTAAGTTATGATGTGGTTTCTGGAATGTGCAAGTTATGTGGTTTCTGGAATGTGTAAGTTATGATGTGGTTTCCGGAATGTGTAAATTATGTGGTTTCTGGAATGTGTAAGTTATGTAAGTGCGGGGCTTCCTGTGGCTGTTTTGTTACAGACCGATTTTCCATTTTTTTAGTGGGAGATAACTAAAATACCACTGTACTTAGTCTTTTGGCAACAAGGGGGTTGTCCCTGGGAAAATTCTGTAGAAAATCCACCCTAATAGCTAAAGAAATACACAATGCAGACAGGGGGGAAAAAAAAAGAAAGGAAAAAAAAAGTGGTGCTGCACTAGTGGCGACGCGCTCTCCACAAAATTCTGTAAAAAAAAAAAATCCCTAATAGGCAAACAAATACACAATGCAGACAGGGAAAAGAAAAAAAAAGTGGGGCTGAAACCCCAGGGAGAGCAGCCCAAATTTCATTTCACACAGAGAAAATCTGCTGTGATAACAAAGTATATACCAATACTTGGATGCGGATAGAATGTAAATGATTGACCATGAGACGTTGAAGGATCAAAGCTGTTATTTTCAATCAGCATCATCTATTGAGATCAGCTTTAGTTTGTCGACCCTTGAGCCTAAATGTAAGATGATGTTTCAGTAAGATGTGCATTAACGAAAGCCATGGTACAACATGTGTTCAGTGATTTGTATTGCCCATTCATGTTTGTGTTCAAATCTTGGCATGTACACATTGTGTGTGTTCAGTGTCGTACATGAACATAAATGTACACTGATTGTGTGTAGTTTTTGTGTGTGTGTGTTTTGTGTCATGTGTGTGCATGTTCAGTGTCATGTACATATTGTTAATGTGTTTGTTTTGTGTGTGCAGTTAATTGTGTGTGTTTATAATCAAAGTTTATTATGTGTTTATGTTTATGTGGTACGAGAATTTAAATCTTATTGATAAATTTCAGTTAAAATTTTTAAAATATAGATATCATTTGAAAAGAAGTACAATGACAAGTATGATTTATGGTGAGACAGGACGTTATCCTCTGTCAGTAAACGTATATGTACGAATGATTCGATTTTGGGCCAGTC
>JAVDPJ010472197.1:0-14351 GCA_034780015.1 Urosalpinx cinerea
CCTCCCACCCTACCCAAACCCGCAAAGTCTCCAGAGAAGATCCCGCCACCCACACTGCCCAAACCGCAGACATCGCCGACAGAGAAAACCCCTCCCCCACCATTCCTGCCCAAGCCACAACCCGTGTCTGAACACTCCCCCCCTCCCACCCTCCCCGAGTCTAAGATGCCGGAAGACGATGAAGAGAGGGAGAGCGAGGAGGAAGAGAGGGAGAGCGAGGAGGAGGAGGAAAGGGGTGGCAGAGTGCAGAAGACGACCTCCAACATGATGGACGGTCTGGTGAACGAGGCCATCTCTCGCATGATGCACATCCGCCGCTCCCGCCAGTCATCCGGCCAGGCCACCAAGGGGACCCCAGCCTCGGCGGACCTGGTCAACGGGCTGTCTGACGACAGCGGGGTCGCTCCTTCCCACGACAGCAGCCTGGAGCCTGCATCGGGAGTCTCTCCGGAACCCGGGGAGGACGAAGGAAGGGGGCCCGTGTCTCCGGAACCCTTCCAGCGGCCCAAGTCTCCCGTACCCGTCAACAGCCCCACGGGGCAGGAAGAGGTGAGCTGTGGGGATGTCAGGTTGGGGTGGGGTTCCTTTCCCCCCCATACATTGCTGGTGCCCATTTTGGGGGGGTTAGTCTGCAGACTGCGCCACTAGCCCTTGTAGGGGGTTTGGGTTAGTGTTCAAGTCTTTGCACTTTTGTCTTCTAGTATAACAGTAAATTCTCAGATTTTTTTTGGATTTTTTTCTTCTTTTCTTTCATTTGCAGTTTGTTAATGTGTGTGTTTGGGCCGTGTTTTGTGCGCATGATATGTGAGATGAACGCTGGTAATCTACAGATCATGTTCAGGAAGGAAACTTGTTTATGAGAGGGGGTTTTTTTTCTTTTTGTGATGATGCACGTTCATACATGCATGAACGCACAGCACACATATATATTGACATCACACGCTCAGTACAGTACACCTATACCTTCTCACATACATGCACAATAATATACAATGCACGCACATGTACACATACACGCACATTTGCATACACATGCACACAAACATACACTCACTCATTCAATCGCTCTTTCACTCACTCACTCACTCACTCGCTCGCTCTTTCACAAACACATCATCATTGTGTGGTGTCTGTGTTGTTGAACAGGAGGAAGATGAGTATGACTTCTCTGGGTTGGGCGACAGTCAGGATTTCTTTGACGAGGACTTTGGCCTGTCTGCTAAACCACCCCCACCCTACCCAGGGGCCGGCGATCAGGCCCGAAGGGGCACTGGAGGTGAGGAACAGTTTTATCGGCATAATAAATTACAGGGTTTGTACGCTCATTAAGAATTCTAAAGATGCTTCATTTTTTAAGGTCTCGTTTAGGGGCCCCCTAAAAGTATAAAAAATCAAGTTGCAGAGGTCAGAGTCTCTACAAAATCCCTACCAAAAAATGAGAACATGTGGGAATTCTTTTTGGCAAGGTCAACCAAAAGTTTTGAATGCAAAAGAAAATGTGGAGGACAAAGTCAGGGAATCATTAATGAGAAGAAGACGAAAAGAGAAGGTAATGTTTGAAGTTCCAGGCTAAAAAAAATCATGATGATGATGCACAAAGTCTAGCTGCTTATGTCAGTTCAGAAGAAAAAAGTATAGGCAGGGATATCATATGCACTAGAATTTCATGAGCCTCATCAATGAAATGCAAGAGAAACAGCTGGGTGTTTTAGGCATTTATGTGTTGACACGTGTCCCTAATTTGAGACCCCAAAAGCCCCTAAGTAATTCATTTGGGTTGTTTCCTTTGTTTGTTTTTTATTTGCATGAATTCTCAGTTTTTTCCCCCCAAAAAAGCCATTTAACAGGTGACTTTTTTGGCACCAATGACCTCCTCTGTGTCTGCTGTGTGTGTTATCCCAGGGCCGGACTCTCCCAGCCCCGCAGTGAAGGCAGCCCCAGCAGCTGAAGTGTTCATCGTGCCCCACGAGCGCTCTGAGGTGGAGGCCATCGTGTCTGACGCGGTGTCGGTGTACTGGAACCTGCGGCGGTGTGGGGAGCCGTGGGAGCGGGCCCAGCCCCCCCCCGAGTTCATGCAGGAGGCCCGCGCCCCGGATGGCAGCGGGGAGCACATGGAGGGCATGGTCACCGCCAGCCGCCGCACCTTCAAGGCCCTCATCTTCGACCTGACCGGGGACATCGTGCGCGACATCTACCGCCACGAGCACGACCCCGAGCCCTCCCCCTGGCAGAAGGCGCCCGCCAAGCGCCAGCGCTACTACCGGGGCAACACCCCCCCGTCCACCATGGATGCTCTGCTGCCCGTGGTGCAGTCTGCGGTCACGGATATCTTGGGGCTGAACGGGTGCAGCGGCAAGTACCGAGGCAAGGCCGCCAACAAGTGGAACGTGCGCAAGAAGAAGGATCACGTGGACGCCGTCTTGGTGGAGGAGCTGCAGGAAGAGGAAGCTGATTGGATCAACTACGACGCTGACGAGCTGTCCGTCAAAATGCAGCTGACGGACACCATCTTCGAGTCCTTGCTGGACGATGCCGTCAGCGCGCTCAACAAGGTGTACGCCAAAAAGCAGCGGCGTTTGCAGACGTCATGACTTTGTGCCACGGTTTTCACCTGTGGTGGTTTGGAGCAAGTAGGCTTTACGTTAGCTCAGCCAGGCCCGAGTGTGATGAGTAGTTTTGATTGGTAGGAGTGTTTGACCCGGGAGGAAGGTCAAGGCCTGTGCTCACACACACCCTCCACTGGTAGTTTTGACTCGGGTCATAACAGAACTCGACACAGCACACTTCACAGTAGCCAGCAGCTACTTTGCCAAAGTTATCACCTAGATTTACCTGATTACATCCATGTTGCTATGAACAGCATTCATGTCAGGTGTAGGATTTTTTTCATTTCTGGAACGGAAGTAGAATGACACATTCATGGGTAGGTGTCACCCACCATTGACCCATGCAAACAGCCAAAGACTGCACTGTGATTGTAAACCAGACTAGCGCGACAGTTTGACTTTTTGAGGGGCCGTAGTACATAGCTCATGGAATCCTGCCAGTTCTCAGTTTTCAGGGTTAGGATGAATCTGTGACAGTGACCAGGACATTGATGGGGAAAGTGACGACTTGTGGAACGGGACGTTGACAAGGGTCTCTCTTTCAGGGGATAAAGATGATGTGCCTTACCTTTTTTTTTTGTTTACGCAGAGTTGACACGCAGGGCCTTTAAAATGTCCACTCTCCAGAAGAGGTCAGCGTGTTGATTTTGCAACATTGTGTAGTGCGTGTGTGGGTTGATATAGTGTGAGGACAGCAAGTTACTTTGTGAAGGGTGGTGCTGACAGTGTCCATTGTGAAGGGTGGTGCCTTCACCCTGCCTCTCCTGACAGTGTCCATTGTGAAGGGTGGTGCCTTCACCCTGCCAGTCCCCATTCAGCAAATGTTGCCCTCTCCCTCGTGCTGCCCTGTACATGGCTGTATGTGTCTTCTTCCTCAGCTTGGCCTTTTTTTTGTTTGTTTTACCTTTGTGTGGATGTATTGTTTTTTATACACATTATGTGGATATTGAACACATAACTCATACTCATGGTATGTATTGCTTTGGGCGTTTCAGTTTGATGGGGAGTGGTTTGGACTTTGTGGAGTGTGGTTAAAAAAAAAAAAATTTAAAAAAAGAAGAAGAAAAAATTCACAGGGTTGGTGTTAACTTCGAGACGCATTTGTTATACAAAATATATATATATATACCCATTTCTGTTCATCTTGTGTGGTTTTTGTTCTGCTGTCACTGCTGTGTTTGGCATTAAAATGTAGGGACAGTCTGTCTGTCTTTCCTGTCTGTTTTATTCATTTATACGTCAACTTTTGCCTTAGTTGCTTGTTTGATTTGATTTTTCATTTTTGTTTGTCTACAAGAACTGTGTTCTTTGTGTTTTGCCTGCAAACTTTAGTTATTCGGCAGGGGAGGTTCAGATTGGATGTTTGACCATTGAGGTAAAACCAGAAAATAAGATGTTGAGCAGCGCTGTGTTGGCATTGTGTAACATTTGTTGGCACTGTGTAACGTTGTGGACAGCAGGTTTTCACACTTGACGCTGATAATGGTGTCACGCCTACAGGGTGACAGTCCATTGCCTCCGTATTCAGAACCTTTGCCCTGACCGTTATTTCTTCATTTTATTCGTTTGTTTCATGTAGTACGCCAGTTGTGTAGGCTTTGTGATGTGATGTATAGTTAATCGTAGTGGACACTGCGTATCCTAAAAAATGTGTCAGAGCTGTTGTTCAGTCCCTTACTGCCATGCTTCTCTCTGCTGGGGTGGACATGAGCGTCATATGTGATGGCTCCTGTTGCAGGCGAAGTGTTGCTTTAGCCGTGTTTTTAATTTTATTTTTTACATCCGCTCCTTCCCCAAATTGTGTGGTGTAGAAGAGAAAGGAGATGCTGGCTTCTACTTAATCCGTAACAGGGAACACTCAAGGTTACCGTCTGTGATAAACTAGCGGCAAGCTACGCGTCTGGCAGGGTTTGTGCTTGGGTGTGTGCTGGTTGGTTGCTGTGCGCTGATCGTGCTGACTGGAGTATGGGGATGAGGGGAAAATGCAGAAGCAGCAAGCTTGGAGGAAGAGTCTGAATCTGACCGGTTTGGCTTCAGCTGTGTACATAACTGTTGCACCTCCCCCACCCCTCTGTCTATGAGTTTTTATGGAGTTTTGCCATGGGATACTGTTTATTGTGTTTCATTTGAAAAAAAATATGTTTACATGTCATGAGATAATACATCAGTTTGCAGCTGCCAGCACATAGATCCAGAGACATGATTCAAAGCTCATTCAGTTTTTTTCATAACCCTTTTTTTTAACGTAACTCGTGTTGAAAACAAAACCTCAGTGTTAAGATCTGAAGAGAGAGATTGTGTAATATAGAAACAGTAGAGCAGACATTTGAAATTCGTGGCATTATACAGTAACAAAAAACAGTGAATTATAAGTTCTCTGGGGCCGTTGTTGTTCTCTGTTGATAAAGGTCACAGAGTACAGAGGACTTTGTGGTGAATGTCTTCCTGTCGTTTCTTCGCCCCCCCCCCCCCCACCCACACACACACCCACCCACCCACTCATTCTTTCCATACTCCTCCTGAATCTCTCGCATTCATCCATCAAGTTATCTGGTTCAACACAAGTCACTGAAATCCGTCCAGTTCCAAGTCGCCCTAGTCCCTATACATGTTGCCAGACACTGACATCATTTCTGTCCGTCAACTCCTGATTCTGTACCTTCCCTGCTGTTTTGCTTTCAGTTGTCTGCCCCTTATCTCCTTTTCCCCCCTCTCCTTCCGTGACCAACTCTGACACACAGTTTGGGTTTGTCAAAAAAAGAGAATGTTGAATCAGAACTTGGTGTGTAGAACTGTTAGCATTCAGGCCACAGAGCAGTTTTTGTACGGCATCATAGCGTCACTGGAGGACCCAGAAGTTGTCTGTCAGACTCTGTATACATACGGTAATGAGTGTTGTTCTTAATGTCAGCCCCTGGTGATACACTTCTGGTTATTTGATATTCGAGAACATTCCAGTTCTGAGTCCACGTGTGTGTGTGTGTGTGTGTAATAACTAGCGTGTGCTTGTGTGCATACTTGTCTGTTTTCTGACCAAAGGGGCAGTCAGAAGTGTGTCATGTATTATGATATGTCACCATCATGTGAGAGAATCACTCTGACAACAGATTACAAATCTTTTTCTTTTTTTTAATATTTCCATTGGTAGTTATGCAGTTTGAATAAAGCAAAGTACGCATAGAAACTTTGTTAAAAAAACATATATATAAAGTAGAAACGTCATGGCTTGGTGCTTGTTGACTCCTGGTACATGGGGGGAAAAAAGAACAACATAACTTAGGTACATGTAATACAACAGATCTGGACCTGTAAAATGGATGGACTGTACTAGTGTATGTGCGTAGATGATAAAACAACAAATAAACAAACAACAAGAAAAAAAAAGTGAAAAAAAAATCCTATATTGTTTGTGTTTGTTATCTTTGGTTGGTTGGGTTTTGTTTGTTGTTGTTGTTTTTTTTTAACAAAGAATGCTGGTGGATTGGAATGTGAAGGTGATTATGCAGTGGGCAGATGTTGGTCATGATGGTTGTATCGAAGCACAGTCAACATGTTGGAGTGGGATAGTGATTGACCCGTGTTTATATGTTGACATTCATTACATGCATTCTGCACATGACGTGTGGAAATTCCAAATGTTTTCGGTCACGATGCAGAGAGATTGGTCCCTCAACAGCGCCAGAGAAAGAAGTTTAAGAAGTGTCCTTGCCTCTATGGTTTAAGCCACCCACCCCCTACCCCTACCCCTCATCCCCTGCCTCTCAGATTGAAGTCTGCGTGAGAGAAAGCATTTGTACATACCTGGCTATTTATTGCAAACTGAAAGTAATACCCACACTTATATCAACAATAACCAGTAGAAACTGTAGTCAATCATTTGCCAGTTGTTTTTCTTAACAATACTAGTATAACTAATCCATGTATCCATTGCAGATATTGCCATGTTTTATTTCTTAATCCTTTCCTCGTTGGCCATTCTTTTTTTTTGCAGTCTGAATCAGACAGGCCATTTCCAAACTTGGTCAACAGGAGTGTGTATACCTTCCACCAGGCTTTTCTTTTTTCAAACCAGCCATTTTAAAACGAGGCGAGTCATCTCCAAATATATTCATCTTTCTAGGCAAGTGCCAGGGTTAAATTTTGTGCAAAAATGCTGCGCCATATTTGGAAAAGGGCTAGAGCTCATTAAGTTTTGCCCTGTGTACTATTCAAAACAGGCAGAAAAGGGGGCCCAAAAGCCTGCTCTATCACATTTGGGCTCGACAGTCTTTTTTCAAATGGATAAAATAGTGCATCACAAAGATTTGTCAGAAGCTTTTAGGATAGGGGTGATGAAATGTTACAGCAGGAACAATCATCTTTTCTCACATTTCTTGGCTGATATTTGGACTGAAGGAATCGCAGGGTGAGGCAGAAAATTCATAGTATACACGTCAGAACTGGTGGAGTGTTTCATCGTCAAGCCTGCTCCTGGGTTATCATAGAGACACCACACGCCCATGCCTTCCAAATCGGTTTTTTCCTCATATATATCGTATAATCCACCATCTATTTTTTCGTAACTGTATTTTAATTTTTTTTTTTTTTTTTTAACAAAAACGATTAATGTTCAACCTCTGAAATGTTTGTGTGAGTGAGAAGAATCATTGATAAGAAAAAAATCCACTATATTTTTTTCATAACTATATTTTATAAATATAAACAATTAATATCTCAGAAATATTTGTGTGAGTGAAGTGTTGGTACAAAAGTGTGAGGGAAATTAAAAAAAAAAAAAGTATGTTAGCGTCAAAAAGGTGTGAATGCTTTAAGTTTAAGCGTGCGTGCCAAGCTGCCAAATAACAGTCGATCCATTCCGTCCAGGTCCAGTCCTGCTGGCTTTGTCCACAGCAGCAGATTCTGTGGCCCTGATGCATCTTCATGGTTAGCGCATTGCTTCTGCATCTTCATGGTTAGTGCATTGCTTCACATGGCATGGACCTTGGCCTTGGCCTTGGCCTTGAGGTCCTCATCTGCTGCAGTAGATGGTCCAGTGTGTGCACAGCACTGCCTGCACTCTTCTTCTAGTAGTTGGAGTAGTCTTGAATTTTCTGCTTCAACTCTCGCATCTGACAGTAGTTCAAAAGGTAGGGTAGAGCTAGTTCGTGTCTCTTCTGTTCGCAATATACGCACAAGCATGCTTAAATGTATACAAATATTGGCATACACGGACATGTTCTTAACATAAAGTAGCAAACTGGGATTTACTATCCACACCCAAACGAAAGAAAAGCTGTCGTCTATGAACTTTCGACAAATGTGAGACAGTGTTCTTTCCGTATAATACTAATTTGAGATGATTATTCCCTGCAGTTTGGTGTTATTAACAGTCTTTGCTAGTAATTATTTTCAAATTTTCCTTGGGGGTTGCACTAGCAGACATACACCAAGCTGCTAATCTTGATTACTTTCTGTTGATGAATTTCTGTGAGTAGCTCTCTGCAGGAAAGTGTTTTAACAAAGCACAAGCTGTACCTCATTTACTGCGGAGTTTTCGTTAGCAAACCTTGCAGTCTAATTTTGAAGTTGTTTAAAGCCATCTAAAAAGTTTTCTTCTTTTTTTTTCTTTTTTTTTGATGAGAGGTGGATCTGAAACTAGTGTCATAAGAAATATGTCAGTTTTATCAGTGACCAGTATACCTACCTCCCACAAACATCTAATGACTCGATTTTTAACAAAAACAGACCTTATCAGAGGAGAAGACTTCTTTCAAGAATATATCTGACAAAAATGTAATGAAAAACTGGGTTTTCTTAGGGCAAAGAAAAAAAAATGTTCGTGCTGTTTATTTGCGAGATGCAGCATCCATGTTCACTCACTTTTTCAGTGGGTTTTTATGCATACAACTGTTTTTACCTACTGTTAATGCACTCTTTTTTTTATGTATCTTTCATCACAGAAAAACTAATGTCGTCATGGGATTATCTGATCTACTAAAAGGACTTAAAATTGTGCATTGCAGTTTTACCCACAGTCAAAAGAAAGCTGTTTCATTTTAAGTAACGGGACAGAGCAAGATATATATATATATATAGCAGTGAAACTGTTTTAGACTTGCCTGCAACATTTTATCATCTTCATCCACACAATTGTGCCTGATCAGCAAGTAACAACTTAACCCTTTAAAAACTATGAATAATGAATAAAAAATAAAAAATAAAAAAAATAAGGAAACACTACAGGAGTTGAAAGCCTGCGCACAGGAAGAAGAAAACAGTGAAAAAACAAGAACTTACAATTGGGGGATTCCTGTCTCATGAAAAAACATGGCCACAAATATTGGAAAAGTACTGAACTGTGTTATTGTCTATCCATGTGGCTTGAGAGGAAAATGTTTGGAATGGCATAAAATCAAAAGGAAATACATATACGTGATGAAATGGGACAAAATTGCTGATTGTTTTATTACTGGCACAGTCAACTGCAAAAACAAATTGCATAGGTTGTAATTGTTCATATTTTTCCAACTGATACTGAGTTTCCTGAGCATGTTTTTAATAAAAGTTTGCGTCCTTACTTCTGGACCTAAGATTTCAGTGATTTGCGGTTTTAAGTATCAAGTTTTGTACCTTTCACGTGAATAGTTAAACTATTGAAAACTTTCAATTGAATGTGATGATTCAGAATCTGATCCTTGCCACAAAGCATGATAACGTATTGCAATGTATTGTATAGATAGCTACCAAGCTGAGTGGAATGTTACAAACATATTGGTTATTGAATGTTAGTGTTTGGCAGAAGTCCCATCATAAATCTAATAATTTTATAGATGCAGACAATTGTTCTGAATTGAAGGTATCTAACAGTAGAAGTAACAAAATGCATTTCTTGCGCATTTGGACACTTTTGTTTTTCTTTTGTAAGATTGACTGAGAATTTGAATATACTAATGAAAACTTGATCCCTTTTTCAGTTATATGTTCGATGTGTGCTCCTAGGTTGTTAATAAAGATTATTTTCAATCACAGTCACACACACACACACACACAGAGTTCCTTAAAAATAGCATTAATGTATTTCCTTACACACACACCCACAAATCCTTAAAACAATCGGCAATTTTGTAGTTATGAGAGGAATTTTTATTTATAGCTTTGTACATTGGAACTAAAAGAAGAAGAAAAAAACTAAGAAGAATGTTATATGATCTACAAAGCTTATCACTAATATCAGGTCCATAAATGAGAGACTGGTTCCGTTCTTTTGCAGTCCGAACATTGCGTCCATTGAGAACATTGTGTTGAACATTTTTAATGTCTGCCTTTTTATTGAGAAAAGAGGGGTTTTTATGTCTTTTTTTGTTATTAGCAAAGGCCCCAGGGTGTGTAGATTCCCTGATGAAGCTATGGTCAGTTTGATTCGTCCTAATCTGATGAACAAATCTGATCGGTTGAAATCTATTTTTATACACAACTTATTGTTGCTCTTTGTTCATTTCTTACAAAAAGTGTACAGAAATGTAATTGAAATCGTATCATAGTTGTCTCCGGATGTTCATAATAAATGAATCTTGAAATAAATCATTTTTTTTTGTTTTTAGTGTGTGCGTGTGTGTGTGCGTATGTTTGTGTGTGTGTTATATGATGATGAAAATAATCTTTTTTTTTATTGCTCTCTTTTTCTCTCTGAAAACAAAAAAAAACTTTCCCACCTCTCAGCCATTCACCCTTTTTCTTATATCTTTCTTCTTGAGTTAATAACACACCTTGCCATAGTTTGGGAGGTTTGCACATCCAGGTTTGAAATCAAGGGCACTGCCATCTCAGGGAAAGGTTTGTACGCAGGCTTTCAACTCCTGCAAACGCCCCCATTCTTAATCACATAAATTCACAACAAACCTACCTACTTTACCTTGGGGGAGGAATTGTGCATGTATGGCTGGTTGTTTGTTATCCCGCCTTAAAGGTAGCCATATTCCCGACTTTGAGGAGCTTCGAAGAAAAATTTGGAGGGGAAAAAAAAGGCAGACGAATGGACAGTGGAAGCAGAAATAAGAAAGAAAGCTTGAGGGAATAAGGTGACAGGAAAGATTCCTCAACCTAACGGCTAGCTTGACAGCTCCTGTGCTTCCAAAAATAGGAAGGGCCTTTAATTTTACAGTCGACAGTGCCCCACCATTGAGGAAAGGTCTGAACTAAAAGTGATCCCTGGTCCTAAAGGTTGGCAACTGGCTTACAACCCAGTCCTGTAAAACGCACACACACACACACACATTATGTGTATGTGTGCGTGTGTCTGCCTGTCTGTCTGTTTGTACTGACTTGTGTCTGTGTTTGTTCCTGATACCCCCACCCCTCCCCATTCCACTGTCCTAATTTTTTGCGATTCACTTCTCTCCCAGCGCTGCGATCATATATAGGTGTGGAGATTTTTATGCGCTTGTAAGTCACAGATTATTATAGTCACAGAGAAAGAGAGAGAGAGAGAGAAAACAGTGCACAATTAAGTCCAACAACTAATAACAAGCCCTTAGGACCTGAAAGATCCTAACGGTATACAAAGGTGGAAAAATGAACCAGGTTTGTATTAAAATCAAGTACTTTAGATCCCGAGGCGTATGGAACGGCTTAGATGGGATGACATGAGAGTTAACAAGCAGAGATACTATCATTGATTTTGGACATGGAAGATCGAGACCACCCACACACTTATGGATGGAGTTAATAAAATGAAAATAAGCAAGAAAATAGACAAGCAACATATATTTCTGTCTCAAACTACATCTTTCAGCGAATGTTACATATTTAGTTTGAAACGTTTCAATTTAACGAATGTTTAGGTATTTTGTCAGGTAAGTCTGCTTTGGACTTTATGACAATAAAGTATTCTTCATTCTTGATTGTCATAGAGTAGAGCCACTCATGACACTAGAAGCAACAAGAAGAGTCCTATCATTGGAGCCAGTGTCACCAATAATCCTGACAGCAAGTGGATAAGACTTCTAATCCTGATGGTCCTGAAGTTACAGTTAAGTTCGAATCTCGGCGGCACCTGGTGAAATAAGTGTGGGGATTTTTTTTTTATTATTAATCTACCAGGTCAGCGTATATGCAGACCTGTTTGTGGATTATTTCCCTTCGTGTAAACACACGTGTGTTCTTCAATGCTGTCAGACTTTTTTTTTTCACGTTTCATTTATCTTCCTCTTCTCTTCATCTCTACCTTTCCTTGGAGGATGACTTTGGTAAGACCGTTTGATCTTAATTGTGGTATGACCATACCATTTCAGCGTCCGTTTCTTCACGATGGTCAGAAGGTCGTCGTGTGGTGCTTTATGTTGAGCCGGGATGGCCTGACGAACTTGCTCGTCGGTGATGTGTCCGAGATACGAGATGCTTATAAGATCTTTCAAACAATAATTAAGATCAGGCATATAAAAATAGCTTCAACAATCTATGAATTAAAGCGGCATCTATCTACAATGAGGACGTATCATCAACTATGACATACATTAACTTCCATAGCGCTCTCTCTCACTGATTCCAGAACATCATCAGTACGTATAGCAACAACAGCAGCACGCGCAACAACAACAACAACATAAATAACATATGTTCTGCGCATGTATGTATATGCCTGTTCTGAAACATGGAAAACAACGTAATATAATAGTTAGAACCAACATCCACAAGCTACAGGCAGTCGTCAAAAACGCCCCAGGTTCATTCTCAGCATCAGTTGGCTGGTTAGTTAGAGTTTAACGTCCGCACCCACAAAGTGATCAGGCAGACGACTGGGAAATCACCCCGAGTGAAAAATAACGCTAATATAGAACACTCTCAGCATCAGATGACCAGAAATCAATATTATACCATACCTGTGGGAACAGACGGAAACAATAAATTTGAATTAAACGCCTACTGATATAATGATAACAACAATAATAATAATAATAATAACAACAATAATAATAATAACAACAACAATAATAACAACAATAATAATAATAATAACAACAATAATAATAATAATAATAACAACAACAACAATAATAACAACAACAACAATAATAATAAATAAACAAAGGACACGGAATGGGCATGTATTGGTCATACGTTCCAAAAGCTTCCTACCAATTCTATCATCAGAAGACGGGCATTTGATTGCAATCCACAGAGGGAAACAATAAATTATACGCCTACTGATATAATAATAATCATCATCCTCATCATTATCATCATCATCATCATCATCATAATGGTGATGATGATGATAAATGAATAAATAAAGGAAACGGAATGGGCATGTATTGGTCATACATTCTAAAAGCTTCCTACCAATTTTAACATCAGTAGAAGACGGGCATTTGATTGCAATAAGCCCACAGAGGAACAGCCTGAAAAGTGGGACGAACAAGACAGGTAATTGAAATTATAAGTCGGTATAATAGGAGTTTAACGTCCGCACCCACAAAGTGATTTGGCAGACGATAGGGGAATCACCCCAAGTGAAAAATATCGTTCATACAGATCGTAAAGAACTTGTCCATTGAATGCTTGAGCGTGGAGGAAAGCGCTGTACGCCTTATAGTGCAACTGACCAAGTTATAGGCTTTGGACTCATACCGGTCACGCGAGGAGGAAGAAGAAGAAGCCGTTTTTATGTATTTGTTGTATTCGCCTTTAGCGTCGATATTACTGTCGTGATTTTGCCGACGATCCCGCAGGATACTGCGGACTGTGAAATAAAAGGCCCCACCTGTTTCTGAAAGCACAGGAGCTGTCTAGGGTTTATCTTTCCTGCCATGCTCTCTTTTTTCTAACTTTCTTTCTTATTTCTGCCTTCAATGTCCATTTGAAACTCTCTTTAATTAAAGCTCCTCGAAGTCATAGTAGGACTGCTATTATGTCAGGATAACAAATAAAACGATTATACATGCAAAATTTCCCCCCGAAGGTTAGGTAGTAATTAATACCCAGACCACACGACTTCTGATCATATGGATGGGAGAAAAGTCTCGGCTCCAGAAAGAAATGGAGCCCACGACCTTTCTGTTTCCATTTCGACACCATGACCTTTCTGTTTCCATTTCGATACCACGACCTTTCTATGTCCATTCCGACACCACGACCTTTCTATGTCCATTCCGACACCACGACCTTTCTATTTCCATTCCGACACCACGACCTTTCTATGTCCATTCCGACACCACGACCTTTCTGTTTCCATTCCGACACCACGACCTTTCTGTTTCCATTCCGACACCACGACCTTTCTGTTTCCATTTCGACACCACGACCTTTCTATTTCCATTCCGACACCACGACCTTTCTGTTTCCATTCCGACACCACGACCTTTCTATGTCCATTCCGACACGCTGCCGCTAGACCAGCAAAGCAACAATTCGCCAATTTTTTACAGTGTGGGTGGGAGTTCAAGTCTCAATCTGTAGAATATACTAGTCCAATGACCTACCCGCTGCATGAGCTGTACAAGCAGCTGAACACAATGAGCACTTATACTGGGAACTGTCTCCCTCTGACGCGCCGCGCAGCACCGGCAAGTTAACAGGAGTGCAGTGGTTTCTGGCTTCTTTGGGCTCCATTACTTATGAGAGTAAAAAGCCTAATATATGCTGTGTCTACTAGTACAATGATCTTCAAGCTCCTCCTTTGACTGGTCAAATTTCTATTCTCCGTATTCAGACTATGTTTTAGTTGAAAATATATAAGGAATAGCTTCCAAAATCACGCATGAAAATACA